>APFE030044196.1:0-21560 GCA_000404065.3 Pinus taeda | reverse complement strand
TTGAATTGAAGGGTGGCCAAAAAGCATATTGTCATCAACAAATTGTTGGTGAGATATGGGAGGTTGTCCATGAAGAGAAATTCCCTTTAATGAGTGAGAAGATATGGCAGAATGAAGAAGGCGACTGAGACCTTCGGCCATGAGAACAAAAAGGAACGGAGAGAGAGGGTCACCTTGACAAATGCCCCGGGAAGGTCGAAAAGGCGAGGAAGGAGAACCATTCAGAAGGATGGAGAAATAGGGGAAGGTAATAAGATTCACGAGCCATCGCGTCCAAGTGGCATTGAAGCCAAAAGCTAATAGCATTTGATTGATATAGGTCCAATGAAGTTTATCGAAAGATTTAGAAAGATCTAACTTAAGAATCATACCTAGCTTTTTAAGAACCTTGAGAGAATGGATCACTTCATGTGAAAGAATGATACCATCCAGAAGCTGGCGCCCTTTTACATAGCCTGTCTGCTCAGGAGAGATAAGGAGATGGAGAAGAGGTTTGAGCCTGTTCGCCAAGACTTTAGAGATGAGTTTGTAGATTACCTTACAGAGAGCGATGGGCCCGTATTTGTCCAGAGCGCTGGATTCTTCCACCTTAGGTACGAATGATATGAAGGTCGTATTGAGGGAGGGGAGGATCTAGTGCATCGATCTCGCTTCTTCCACTAGTTCCCAAACCTCTATTTTGATGTGCTCCCAGAAAGTGTGTAAAAATTGGCTGTGAAGCCATTAGGTCCAAGCGCTTTGCCATCCTTAAGTTGGGCCAATGCGTCCTCCACTTCCTGCATAGAGATTGGCTGGAGTAGCATATTGTTATGGTTGTTCGTGATGATCTTTGGAATATGATGCATGATAAAACGTATTGCCTGAGTTCTGCAACCTGGAGGCTCTCGAAGAATGTCTTGAAAGTACTCTTTGAATTCTTGTTCCATTTCTTCATGCACCTCCAGACGCTCTCCTTGCCTATTATTGATGAAGGCAATGTAATTGTGCATTCTCCTTTGAATAGTGGACCTGTGAAAGAATTTGGTATTTTTCTCTCCATCCTTGAGCCATCTGACCCTGGATTTTTGACGCCACAGTGTCTCTTCTTGTTACCATCGTGCTTCAATCTTGGTTAGGAGGGTCTTCTCCTATTGCGCATAATCTTCAGTTCTTCCCTCAGCGATAATGCGTTGTTGCAATGTGTTCATTTGCTTCTCTAGCACCTTCTGATGGTCAAAAATATTTCCAAACTGAGAGTGATTCCAAGATTTGAGAGCTTGTTTGAGATGTTTTAACTTTTGTTGAAACTGGAACATCTTGGCTCCGTCTGGGGGACTGAAATATTTCCATGCATCGATCACAACATCTTTGAAGTTAGGATGTGAAAACCAAAAAGATTCGAAACGAAAAGGCCTATTACACCTAGCACCCGAACACGGCCATTGTAACATTATGGGCCAGTGATCAGAGCCCACTTGAGGCATGATGGAGGCATGAAAGTCCCCCCCAGATGAATGGAATTATCCGACACAAGGAATCGATCTAGCCTGGAGGCTATTTGCTGTGATCCCCTTCTTTTATTGGTCCATGTATATGTACCATTGGAAGTCTCTAGGTCCATTAACTAATTTATGTGGATGAAGTCTTTGAAGCCGATACTATCTCCATCCAACCTCGAACGTCCACCAAAATTTTCCTCCAAAGCAATGATGATGTTGAAGTCACCACCACAAATCCAAAGGGGAAAGCTCCTGTCAGAGTTGAGCGCTGAAAGAGTATCAAGCAGATCCAACTTTTTTTGTAATTCTTGTGGGAAATACACATTAGAAAGATGTCCATGGATATTGGTCCCGATTAGGTGGAAAGTTGTCTAAATAAAGAAGTGTGAGGCATGGAAATCATGAAGGGAGAGCACTTGAGGGTTCCATATGATTGCGAGCCCTCCAGAAGCCCTAGAAGCATCCACCGAGACTGAACGACATCCCGACCAGGGTTTATTTAGTATTTTTTCCAGAACAGTGCTATTGCATTTTGTTTCTTGTAGGTAAATTAATGAAGGCTTATCTTGCTGGATCATATTTTTTAACATTCTGTGTTTTGTAGGGCTGTTAAGCCCTCTCACGTTCCATGAGATTAGCTTCATGAGGAACAGTGGGGAAGAGTTTTGAAAAACTTGGTCAGCTTGGGAAATCTTCTAGATTCCACCAGCATTTCTCCAATAATAATGGTCCTATGCAGATCCATTTTGCGTCCCCGTTTCTTCGTATCTTTCAGTATTTTTTTCCCATCCCAAGGACTGCCTGCCTGAATATCAAGACATTTATTGTGCTGTTATCTGGCTAAAACTACTTCAAGTATTTCGATTTCCCGAGAGGGTATAGCGTTGAATTCTTTATGTCTACACACTGCTTCCAGCCTGAGAATGTCTAGACCTTCCACATCTACACTTTTTGGTTCCTCCTCCATGTGTATCGGTGTATTATGTTCTTCCTCATTTGACTGTTGATGAATACTGAGAGCTAGAGCTGCATCTATCTCCATGTTGGAATATTGTAGGGCTGTATCTTTATCTTTTTTTTCAGAGGAGGTGGAGTCGGGGATGCTGATGGGAGTGGAGGCTGGGAGCGGATCTGAAGATTTTGGAGGAGGAGGGGGAGAGGAAGGAGATGTATCTGAGGGGGGGATTGAAAGGTTATCCTCCATGTTATTTTGAGAAGTCAGGATTTCAAAACTATTCCGAGTTTCTGGTTTCTTGAGATTATCAGGGTTGACTGCAGATTTCTTGGCATGCTTTCTTCTACTTGAAACTTTTGTAAAACCCTCAGCATCTTTGCTTATCTCAGTGACAGGGGTTTTAGACTACAGATTTAGTGGGCAATCCCTGAAAAGATGGGCATGTTCATGGCATTTCCTGCAACAAAAGGGAACATGCTCGTAGTCTATTGTTTGGACCCATTCAAAATCGTCATGAAATAAACTTACCGAGTTCATGAGAGCTTTGGCTAGATGCATGTGTACACAGATCCTGGCATATGAGGTATATCTTCGGAATTTTGTTTCCTCAGCGACCTTGATAAAAACACCCAGGCTGTTACCTATGTCCTTTAAGGTTTCCTCGTTCCAGTATTCCAGGGGAAGAGAGTACATTCGGATCCATACTGGAGCCCAGTTGAAGTCTTCTTTATCTGGATTGAACCTCTCAATCCAATCATGAAGGTACAAGCCTACAGATTTGAATAAGTACAAGCCACCCTCGAAGATACGAGTTTTGTCCTCCAGAAAATTGAAAGTAGCGGTGAAGAAGCCTTTAGGACCGAGCTGCAGGGTAACTTGTCCTTTAGGCTTCCACTTGGAGGCAATCCATCCTTGCAAGGCCTTTTCAGTTGGCCAGAATCCAAGAAACTTGCCTATGAGTGCATGATCCCTCATATATTGGATTTGGCTATTGATACAATGACTAGGGAGATCTATTTTGATTCTTTTTGCAGACCTGGGGATGCATGTTGCAGAAGACGCTTTGGGCCTTGACGTCGAGGCATTCTGGTCAGCGCCTTTGTCTTTGGCAGTCGCTGGACCAGCAACAAAGTCACCATCGCTGTTGACGGCAGGATCGATGTCATTCGCAGCCAACGGGGTAGAACCGAGACTGGCTTGAGTTCCCGTGCCTACCGATTTGTCAGAAGAGGGACTGGTGGGGGGAGAGGGGGTCATACCGCCCCTCCGGAGTGCAGATTCATGGAGTCGGCGTCAGCAGAGACACAAAGTCAGGGTAGCAGTGAGCACTGTGGAGAAGGACAGCAAGGTTACACCTGTCTACTAGAAATTCAATTGTGTGCATAATGAACATTTCGTTCCAACATTTACTGAGGGCTGACTTAGTCTCCAAAAAGGAGTTAAGTAGTTTTGAGCGGAATTTGTATATCGATAGGATGATCTTGGTCCTAGTGAACTAATTTTGATGTGGGCCTTTGAAGAAATCGAATGAAATCGGATTAATCTACATTCAATTAAATTGGTTCTTAAATTTTTACACAAAACTAAAAAAATTTACATATTTTTTTTTGGAAATTCTTCTACAATATAAAAAACTATAAACTTTACCCGAGAGAAGTGCTAGTGAATTTCCACTGCATATATATTTCATGGGAAAAAATATGTATTGAAAATATAGAAATGAATGTATCTAGTCAAATTTATGGTAAAAATATATTTATATTAACATTGTGTATCTTAAAAGAATGTGTTCACTTCTATCAATTACTTCAAGGTAGAATTTCTAATTTGTGAAACTATGTGTATTGTAAGTTTTTAGTCATTATGAACATTTTTCTCGAAATGCAGGGTGGAATATCAAATTTTAAGCTTCATTTGCCATATAAGTGTTAGCTTCACACCTGTAATGAGTACTTTGACTCCAAGTATTTCAATGTTGATTAAGAAGCATTGAAAACTATAGATTGTTTTCAAAACTTCGGGACCATGTTTATAAAATAGAACATGAATAATTCTACTTTTGTTATTTTGAGCATTTATTTGATTGTTCTATTTAAATCTGTACTGACAACAGAGAAATTTTCAGTGCCAATCCATCTCTGGATTACTAATGTCTAGCAAAACATATATCCCTTATAAATTATTAACTAATTATGTTATATCAATACCATAATGATGATCAATGTCATAAACTTTTATCATTTTAAAAATAAATAAAAAATGTTTAAATAAAAATGCATTTTATACCACTCATTTTTTGTTATTTGCTATTATTTATACAAAAATACTTATATTTGGTACACACCTTGATACCATGTCGGGAACTCAATAGCTAATCGAAATATAAATATTGTTTAGATTTTTTTTTTCTCATTAAATGGACGAAAACATGAGATTAAGCACACTTCAATGGAACACGCTGCACGGCCCCCAAAACCTACTCAAATTTAACTATACATAGACAAAGAGGCGACCATTAATGGTGTATGTTAGAATTGCTCAGTGTAGACAGAGAGGCAACCATTAATGACGTATGTTGAATTGCTCAGTGTGATTGTGACAAGTATATAATATTTGGCACAAATATACGCGATATAGAGTTGGGTATCCATATAGAAATCACTGATTATTGAAGTACACAGTGAGTCGAGACGCTCCTAAGTTTGTGCAAGTGGGAGCCTCAACATGCACTCTACCCAACATTCTGAGTGACAATATGACTTAAAAAACTACGGATATGTCAGCGCTACTTAATCTCATAAAGATTGGATTGCAAATGTAATATTAGAACATATTTTATTTGATTTGAAGGTACAATGCAATAAATCCTCCAACACAGATTTCTAGGTATGGGCCAATAAGATGTGTAAATAAACCACCAATGAGATGAGAGATAAATATGAATAAAAAACAAAATAAATAAATAAATACTAAAGTGTAACTTTAGTAAATAGAAAAATATTTGTTATCTTTGACCAAATTAATTCAAAATCAGCATAAACTGAACGCATAATACTTGTTGCGGCAAGTATAATAAGAGACATGGGACCAATTAAAAACAATTTAAAGTCTCATAATGCAGCATAAACTGAATTCATAATACCTACTGCGACAGGTATAAAAAGAGAGGGGACCAATTAAAAATAATTTAAAGTCTCACAATGCATACATGAACTCACTACAATGATGTGATAATGTAGAATAGTTCATTGTAAAGAAAAGATAAAGAGTAGCCACAATGATATGATAATGTAAAATAATTCATTGTAAAGGAAAGATGAAGAATATTAAAAAAAAAATATATTCAAATAAGTTAAATTTTAAAAATCCATTATATATATATATATATAATTAAAATTTTTAAAAACCAAATTCAAAATTACAACACAATTCTAATAAAAGTTTAAAAACAAAAATACCTTTTAAAAAACACTTAACCATGTTCCACACTTCACACCATATTTATGCCGTAAAGCGTTTCTCTTTGAAATCAACTTTCCTCTTGGGTTACGTGTACATTTCTGAGCCTTTGATTTAAGTGTTAGAGGATGAAAATAATCTTACCCATCCAATTGATTAAACCAATATATGATGGGACACAGCAAATCGACACTTGCCCTCGCTCGACGCTACGCTTGCCCTGTGCAAACATTTCCTAAACTTTTGACATGGTCCCAAGGGCAATGAGAGGAGATTGTTCCCAAGTTTCAATCAATATCAGAAGAGACTGTATAGAGCCACTAAGAGTCTGCAGAAACACAGACCTGTGTCAAAGCCATACTGAACTTTGTTTTCTTCTGTGTCAAAGCCATGCCCGCCTTTTGTAAAACTCTGAACCAGCTCGTTGAGTTATGGGACAACTCAATGCTTCAAGGCTCATCTCGAGGAGGGCTTGTGGACCAAGGTCCCACAAGAGGAGCTTCATCCTCAATAGCAAAGCGAGGATATTGGTATTTTCAAAGCATTGAAGCAAAATTGAGGGTTTCTATGCTTCTGGTTTTTTTTTGTTTTTTCCTCCTATTTCAAAATTAGGATTGGTTTTCGTTTGAATTAATGAAATCTTCATAATTTTAGCTAGGTTAACACAATAGTATAGTTATGGTTCATTTCTTTTGTATATGAATGGTGTTTGAGTAGTGACCATATTGAAAATGCAAGAAATTGTAGTCGTGTTTATTATAATTTTTGGGCGATGGCATTTCTAGCCTCACCGTTGCCGCCCTAGGCGCCTCCGCTGTTTTGATGAACATGGCATCGGCTACAGTCTCTGCTTTGTTATGATACACACTAAGCACGTTAGAAATGTATATTGAAGGTGATTGGAACATATGCCAGTTGGAGTGGAGGTGGCCACTCAACAGTTAAAATGACATCTGCATTAGTCAAGCAAGAAGAATCCCTACTTATAATTACACAAGAGAGGTGGGATTGAATTTGATTGGGGTTGTTTCCTCTGTGACCAGTTTGGCAATGTAGCCCACTGCCGTAGTGAGCGTGTTTCATTCTATTGATTTCCTAATTCAAAGTGCAATCTTAATCACTTGGAAAGTTCGGCTGGTTCTGCCTTCACTATATGCTTGCAGATTTTAAATGCACAATTTATATTTCTATACCAGAAGTGCAACAAAACACTTTATTTTTGTTGATCAGAAGTAGAATAGCAATCGAGGATTGATTTATTTGCATCATTTTGTGGTTAGTTAGTTAGTTTGTTTCTGAGGGTCTCCTCAGTTCATTGAGGATATGGGTCTAAAGCTGGAAACATACTAGGAAATAAATTCAAATATTCAAAGTGGTATTTTTCTCTTTTTTAACTGGGTATTGTGTTTTTCAGGTTTTAGAGATGGAAAGGGCTTAGTTTTTATCGATGTGATGAATGGAAATTATCAGTGATTGGCTCTAATTTTGAATCCCATCAGATCGGTTCATTTAGGTCAATTACAGTGTTGGGTTACTTGCTTGTATTTCCTGTTTTATTTTGTTCCATTGATCTTGGTGTTTTGGATTGATATGCAGCAAGACCCTGTTGAAGGTGACCATCTCTCGGACCAAAATACTGAAGAATAAGAAGGAACTGCAGTGTAGGAAACTTAGAAAAGATGTTTCTCAGCTCCTTCAAAACGACTAGGAAGAGAGTGCTCGATAAAGGGTGTGTTTTTGTTTTTAACTATGGATTTTTTCTCTCATAATTACAAAGAAAATGTGCAATTTACTGGCAGACTGCCATACCGCAATGTTTACCATTTTTAATTACGTCGTAAGGCGTTTCCCTTTGAAATCAACTTTCCTCTGGCCTTACCTGTCTTGCTATGATCCGTTTGATTTCATGTTAGACGATTAAAATATTTACAGCCATTAGATTAAGTTCTTGTTATAACTGAAACTATCTCTATCTTACCTTCCTTGAAACCATATAAATAACGACTTCCGTAGGTTTTATGAAACACTGTTCTATGAATCCATGTCCGCTTTCTTGAATCTTTAAATCTCCTAGCCATTGTGCAGTTCAATCATCCAATTGTCCACGATCTTGCCTGAATCTCCTGGCCATTATGCAGGTAAATTTGAAATAGAAAGGGCATAAATTTCAAAATGGACTGTGTAGTCTTGATTGTTTTTAGTTTTCAATGATTTGTTTTTAATGATTTTGGGTTTTAACTGTGAGGACTTTCGTGACGGAAAACTGGAAATTTCCAGGATTTCTATGACAAAAAACTAGAAATTGCAGAGGTTTCTCAGTTTATGCACGATCTTGGATGAAGTCTGTTGGACACTGTGCAGGTAAATTTCAAAATGGAGTGGGTAATCTCGAAATGACTGTTTTTTAGTTCCCACCTTCCATATACCACAATGCTTCTTTTTAAGAAACCCTAATGTCTAAAGTTGATATTGCTTCCACCATTTGAAGGGGACTGTACTGCTAGTATGGCATGAATTCTCATGTGATCGTGTGGAGTAATTATTTCAAGGTACGAGACCTTGCATCAAGTTTATGGCCCCCATAAGCAAGATTCCTCTCTTCTCCTTCAATCAGCCTACCTGTGGCGACCAGATCTTGTGCCTCCGGCTGTGGCTGTAGCTCAAACTCTCATGTTTGTTCAACCCTTTGGTTTGGCTTTTGCCCAGATCTGGCTTGGTTTTGGATTCAGATTCCTCCAGCCGGTGCTGCATGCATTGACCACAACATTTTTTTTCCATTGTTGGTCTTCTTCTTGCAGCAGGTATCCTCCCAACGGCAACGCCCCATTTACCTTCGTGCATATGGTAAAAATATCACAAAAGTGGCATTAATGTCCATATTTAATAATTAGTTACAGGTATGATTACAGATCAGACCTTCCTTGTTTAGTTGATGGCCCCATCAACTGGATCTTTATCTTTACTTTCCACATGCTTAATCTGGGTCCTGTGGGTTTCAGATCTTGTCGCTTGGCTTTGGCTCTTGCTCAAACTTCTACTCTAGCTATATTCAGACTCTCAGGCTTTAACTCTGACTTGGTTTTGGCTCTAGCTTCACAGGCTGAATCTGAGAAAGAGCCTCCTACATAGTTCTCTACATTTCTTTTAACAAACCCTTCCAGACATATATGACTCTTATTCACAACTGATTATTTTGTCTTTTGGATATTTATATGACTTCTTCTTAGATAAAGTGCAAATCAAGCTAAATAAATGTTTAGATAGAGTGCAAATCAAACTAGACAATGTTCAAATAATGTTGCTCTAAATTGTCATTTTCAGCATTCAACTGAGATGCTTCTGGTACCTCTACCTCATAATTTACAGACAGTCATACAAACACACATTTGAAGTGATTCCGAAGACCCCGAACCAGCAGCAATGTATCTCATATTTTATATCAATGAAAATGGAGAGAAAGTCTACACGTTAAAGGTAAGTCTCATTCTTTAAGCCCTCTGGCTTCTGCTTTGAGAGAAATTCTACACGTTAAAGTAGAATCCTTCGCTTCCATTCACAATAGTTATATGGCGTGAAAGGTGCAGGAGGTGGAAACTCCATTTTTTTTGGTATCACCAGTCTTCAGTACCTTAATCAAGACCTATAATGTTGAATATAGGTCTAGGATTTTCAATTTTTGTACCAAGTTGTCCTTTTGATTACTATCAATCTTGCTGCTTTAGTACTAAATCAGTCATTTTTCTATTAGGCCATAATGTTAACACTCCTGTTATAAATCATTCTTCCAAATACCCTTCCTGTTTCAACAAAACTGGCAGTAGCAGGCTTTAGTAAAAAATATTCTTAGATAGAGCAATACACATCACAGTACAAAACTTCTTCCTGGTCATCATGGCAACAATTGTCATCTTAGCTCAGGTAGCCTTTCACTCAGCATACTTAAGTACATTAATCATGACACAACCAACAATTTTACTATAGTCAATGGCATCATTATGAGCTCAACATAGCCATGGCAAGTTAAACATTAGTTTATTAATGAACCCTTGAACAACAACAAGCACAAACTCGCTACAACAAAAGTCTAAAGATCAATTTAGAATGGGGCTCGGGTTTTGTTTCAAAATATTCGATTTTATGCCACGGCTTCAATAATGCCACATAATTTAGAAATAACTCAGGATTTGCTTAAGGTATTCTAGGGCTTACAAACCCGAAGCCCAAAATTTCATCAAACTTGACATGTGCAAATTTATCCTGCTGTAGTCAATATTGGATGCCATCATATCATTTCAAACCTCTCATTGATCACTTGGAATTTGTTGCGTAGATAGTGAACAAGAGTTTGACTTTGTGTCAATTGTAGGTCTTTTCTCCAAATATCATAAGAGATCCTCAGACTTCCCTCAGAGGTAGGCCTAAACAAGCCCTTTGTAATCTACACATTTAGATCCTCAGATGAACCATTAGCTTATGAAAAATTCCTTTAGTACATAGATTACAACATGCAATAAGTAGAAGATATAATCCACAAACGTTATCTGCGTGTCCTCTGATATAATCCTTGAAGCTAAAGGCAATCCATGGTGAAACAATTTTCATCAACAGGGATGCAAAAGATTTCAAATCCTCTTAGACAATTTAACTTGTATCACCACTCTCCTAGTTTGGTACAGACTCTGACCTGCTCATGGCCAAGATTTTGCACAACAGCTTATGTCATTATCATTCGTAAGCAGCTAGAGATTTATGGAATCCAAATTAAGAATTCAATGTCAACATCCTCCTCCCAAAGGATCCCTATTGGAAAAACAATTTAGAATTTCATCAGTAACAAAAGGATTTTAAGAATGCTGATGATATCCTTGGTCCAATTATTAAGAACTTCACTAGCTATTTCACAGGCCTTCGCACCTCTTGGCCACTTCTGAGGCTGCTCGGCCTCTGTTCAATCAGTCCTGAGGTCAATCCTGAGACCTATCGGCCCTTTGTCACAGTCTTCTAAGGCCTTAGACAGAATTCTGGTCACTCTTTTTCCTGGTCAAAAGCATTGTTGACAAAACTTGGACTAGAACTTTATTAAGGTTGCTTTTTTACCATCCCTTTGATACCATGTTGATGTTTCCATCTTCTAATCTGATAATTACTTCCAATGATCTCTTAAACAAGTTCTTAATCATAATGCAATAATGACAGTAGGATCATAAAGAGACAAGCAAGCACTTAGCATACAAAAAGACACAAAATTTTCACCTGGGAAGCCCAAACTTGAGAGAAAACCCAACAATCTTTTCTAGAAGAAATTCTTCAGTTCAACAAATGTACATTTTAATATTCACAAGTCAACCTAGGTCAACTTAGACAATAATTATGGATATGAACAAAACAGACCTCAGAACTCAATCTAGGTAGTAGATCTGGTTTCGATCCCTTCTGTTTACAGACTGAGGTTCTTGGCCTCCTCTAGGGCTTCGACCCTCCATAGAAAAGAAAGGTCTTGGATCTTCTAGGGATTCTGCCCTTCAACAAAGATAAAATATCTTTACAGAGATAAGATCCTTCTTGAACTTCGCTCCATCCATAGAAAAAAGATTTCGGTCTTTCTTCCACAGAAACAAGGTCTCCATATCTGAGTCCATTCAGCCTCTTACAAGCAGAAACCCATCGCTCTTAAACTCTGCTACCCAGATTGCCCGTTTTAATGCTTTTCTGATCAAGCTTGAAACCTGGATACTAGATAGTCATGTATGTTGCTTGGCATAAATTACGCAGAGATTGATATGTCAATGACCTTTGGTTGAAGGCATGCTGTCTTATGTGTGGAGTTTGCTTCCCCACTGTTGCTAGGAAGTAGATATGAAGGGATACGAATGAGTGCTTTTATATTCTATATTCAATGCAATGTAGCATAAACTAACTTACATGTTGAGTCACACATTAATTTAATGTGTTTTTTTCTTGCAGAAGGATTCCCTCGTAGGGTCTCCAACACAGTCAGCCCACCCTGGTATGTCTCCTTTATTTTTATGATAATACTACTTTATTTGATGTCATGTCATTAATATGTGAGGATAGCATTGCTGCATTGATGTTTTTAAAATCTTTTATCTCATGAGGTTTCTTATGTTACAGCACGGTTTTCTCCAGATGATAAATACTCAAAGCATCGCACTTTGCTGAAGAAGCGCTTTGGCTTACTACCAACGCAGCAACCCCCACCCACCTATTGACAATTGAATATTCAGAGTTTTTATGTCTCTGCTAGACAAAGGAAGGGTGGTTAGAGGTTACAGGGTTAACATTAATTATTCATTTTGTTTACTCTGTAGTCTTTGCCCTGCCTTTTTGGATGCAACTTCATGCTACTTTGTGTTTAAGATGTATTTTGATGCTTTTTTACTTTGCACAAGTTGTAGATGTTGAATTGGGGTTTAAATTTAAATATATTGTTTAAGAGGTTATGGTTAGATAGAGAATTAATTATTATTATTGGCTTATATACGATACTTTTGCACATTTATTTGTAGCCTAAACATTTGTGATTTTTCAAAGAAGAAAAACCTCCTAACTTCCATTAATCAAAATAAAAGTAAATACATTTGCAGTAGTGACAAAACTTATGTCCATGTAACTCTATGTTCTAGATAAGTCTCAGTAGAAAATCAGAAGATTTTATAATTCTAGATCTTAATCACTATGTATCTACTAGCATCTCTAAAGGTCTATAACATCATTACATATTTCTTACCTCTCTAACTTTCCTTCTCAGCAACATTGTTATATTATTTCCCATACATTCTTCAAAAAGAAATGAAAATAAACAGAAAACTTGAAAAGACATATGAGGATTGTTCTCAATGAACAGTCAGTGATGTCCTTAATAATTAAAACTCCATGTGCTGATGAGGATGCCATTGTCAAAAGTGGTGAAGAAGATCTTTCCCAGTGCTTGGAAACAACTCTTCTTAGAGAGAAAATCTGCCTCTTGGTTTTGTTCTCTGAGTATATGACTGAAAGTCACTTTCTAGAAGGATCCCATGAAAGATCTGATGTGTAGCATCCAGAAGATAAGGGAAGGTTGCCCCAAAAGTGGATCTCTGTACCCAATCCAAAATCACTTTGGGGTTCCCAAAACTGATAAATCCTCTATAGCTAGCGAGTTAGCAAATAGGAGTGCCCCCCAAAGAGCTAATTGTGATGCTCTTTTATTAGTCCATGTACCACTATTCCAACAAAATTGAAAGTAGTTGCCAGGTTTTTATATAAGAAAAACCCCCTGCCACAGATCCTGTTAGTAGAAGCTCTTTAAAAAAAAATCATCTGGATTTTGTGACCAAATCTCTTTATATTGGATTTGTCTCAAGTTAACCTTCTCTTTTGTTGGCCCTATTTCCATAAAATATGCAGAGATCTTTAAACAGGTGCCTCTTGTATCTGGGGTAGTCTCTTTCAAATATCTTCTCGTTCCTGCTTTTCCATATGCCCATAAAATATTGAAGGGTAATGTTTGAAATGTCCTGTTCTCCTCAACCCACATAGAAATACACCTATCTATGGAGCTCGAATGCTATGCTGCTTGTAGGTTAAGAGTGTAATACTCCTCTCCAAATCGAGACTACAAATGGGCATGTTAGAAAGAGATGATCCATGTCTTCTACATTTTTTTCATAAAACACCTGTTAGGACCTTGGAAGCCTCTTTTGAGGAGATTATACTTACATGCACTCCTGTTATAAATGATTCTTCCAAATACCCTTCCTGTTTCAACAAAACTGGCAATAACAGACTTAGGTAAAAAAGATTCTTGGATAGAGCAATACACATCGCAGTATAAAACCTCTCCCTGGTCATCATGGCAACAATTGCCATCTTAGCTCAGGCAGCCTTTCACTCAGCATACTTAAGTACATTAATCATGACACATCCAACAATCTTACTATAGTCAATGGCATCATTATGAGCTCAACATAGCCATGGAAAGTTAAACATCGGTTTATTAATGAACCCTTGAACAGAAACAAGCAAAAAATCGCTACAACAAAAGTCTAAAGATCAATTTAGAATGGGGCTCGGGTTTTGTTTCAAAATATTCGATTTTATGCCACGACTTCAATAATGCCATAGAATTTAGAATTAACTCAGGATTTGCTTCAGGTCTTCTAGGGCTTACAAACCCAAAGCCCAAAATTTCATCAAACTTGACATGTGCAAAATTATCCTGTTGTAGTCAATATTGGATGCCATCATATCATTTCAAAACTCTCATTGATCACCTAGAATTTGTTGCATAGATAGTGAAAAAGAGTTTGAATTTGTGTCAATTGTAGGTCTTTTCTCCAAATATCATAAGAGATCCTCAGACTTCCCTCAGAGGCAGGCCTAAACACGTCCTCTGTAATCTACACATTTAGATCATCAAATGAACCATTAGCTTATGAAAAATTCCTTCAGTACATAGATTACAATGTGCAACAAGTAGAATATATAATGCACAAATGTTATCTGCGTGTCCTCTGATATAATCCTTGAAGCTAAAGGCAATCAATGGTGAAACAATTTTCATCAACACGGATGCAAAAGATTTCAAATCCTCTTAGACAATTTAACTTGTATCACCACTCTCCTAGTTTGGTACACGCTTTGACCTACTCATGGCCAAGATTTTGCACAATAGCTTATGTCATTATCATTCGTAAGCAGCTAGAGATTTATGGAATCCAAATTAAGAATTTAATGTCAACATCCTCCTCCCAAAGGATTCCTATTGGAAAAACAATTTAGAAGTTCATCAGTAACAAAAGGATTTTAAGAATGCTTATAATTATGTTGATGATATCCTTGGTCCAATTATTAAGAAATTCACTAGCTATTTCACAGGCCTTCGCACCTCTTGGCCACTTTTGAGGCTGCTCGGCCTCTATTCAATCAGTCCTGAGACCTTCCTGAGGTCAATCCTGAGACCTATTGGCCCTTTGTCATAGTCTTCTAAGGCCTTAGACAAAATTTTGGTCTCTCTTTGTCCTGGTCAAAAGTGGTTGACAAAACTTGGACTAGAACTTTATTAAGGCTGCTTTTTTACCATCCCTCTGATACCATGTTGATGTTTCACAATCTTCTAATCTGATAATTACTTCGAATGATCTCTTAAACAAGTTCTTAACCATAATGCAATAATGACAGTAGGATCATAAAGAGATAGCCAAGCACTTAGCATACAAAGAGACACAAAATTATTTTCGCCTGGGAAGCCCAAACTTGAGAGAAAACCCAACAATCTTTTCTAGGAGAAATTCTTCAGTTCAACAAAGGTACATTTTAATATTCACAAGTCAACCTAGGTCAAATTAGACAATAATTATGGATCTGAACAAAATAGACCTCAAAACTCAATCTAGGCAGTAGATCTTGTTTCGGTCCCTTCTGTTTATAGACTGAGGTTCTTGGCCTCCTCTAGGGTTTCGACCCTTCATAGAAAAAAAGGTCACGGATCTTCTAGGGATTCTGCCCTTCAACAAAGATAAAATATCTTTACAGAGATAAGATCCTTCTTGAACTTCGCTCCACCCATAGAAAAAAGATTTCGGTCTTTCTTCCACAGAAACAAGTTCTCCATATCTGAGTCCATTCAGCCTCTTACAAGCAGAAACCCGTCGCTCTTAAACTTCGCTACCGAGATTGCATGTTTTAATGCTTTTTTGATCAAGCTTGAAACCTGGATACTAGATAGTCATTTATGTTGCTTGGCATAAATTACGCAGAGATTGATATGTAAATGACCTTTGGTTAAAGGAATGTTGTCTTATGGGTGGAGTTTGCTTCCACACTGTTGCTAGGAAGTAGATATGAATGGATACTAGTGAGTGCTTTTATATTCTATATTCAATGCAATGTAGTGTAAATTAACTTACATGTTGAGTCACACGTTAATTTAATGTGTTTTTTCTTGCAGAAGGATTCCCTCATAGGGTCTCCAACATAGTCAACCCACCCTGGTATGTCTCCTTTATTTTTATGATAATACTACTTTATTTGATGTCATGTCATTAATATGTGAGGATAGCATTACTGCATTGTTGTTCTTAAAATATTTTATCTGACGAGGTTCCTTGTGTTACAACACGGTTTTCTCCAGATGATAAATACTCAAAGCATCACACTTTGCTGAAGAAGCGCTTTGGATTACTGCCAACGCAACAACCCCCACCCACCTATTAACAATTGAATATTCAGAGTTTTTATGTCTCTACTAGACAAAGGAAGGGTGGTTAGAGGTTACAGGGTTAACATTAATTATTCATTTTGTTTACTCTGTAGTCTTTGCCCTGCCTTTTTGGATGCAACTTCATGCTACTTTGTGTTTAAGATGTATTTTGATGTTTTTTTACTTTGCACAAGTTGTAGATATTGAATTGGGGTTTAAATTTAAATATATTGTTTAAGAGGTTATGATTAGATAGAGAATTAATTATTTATTTGTAGGCTAAACATTTGTGATTTTTTAGAGAAAAAAACCTCCTAACTTCCATTAATCAAAATAAAAGTAAATACATTGTAGTAGTGACAAATCTTATGTCCATGTAACTCTATGTTCTAGATAAGTCTCAGTAGAAACTCAGAAGATTTTATAATTTTGGATCTTAATCACTATGTATCTACTAGCATCTGTAAAGGTCTATAACATCATTATAGATTGTTTACCTCTCTAGCATTCCTTCTTAGTGACATTGTTATATTATTTCCCATACATTCTTCAAAAAGAAAAGAAAATAAACAGAAAACTTGAAAATAGATATGAGTATTGTTCTCAGTGAACAACGAGTGATGTCCATAATAATTAAAACTCCATGTGCTGATGAGGATGCCCTTTTCAAAAGCGGTGAAGAAGATCTTTCCCGGTGCTTGGAAACAACTCTTCTTAGATAGAAAATCTGCCTCTTGGTTTTGTTCTCTGAAAATATGACTAAAAGTCACTTTCTTGAAGGATCCCATGAAAGATCTCATGCATAGAATCCAGAGGATAAGGGAAGGTTGCCCAAAATTGGATCTCTGTACCCAATCCAGAATCACTTTGGGGTTCCCAAAATATATAAATCCTCTATAGCTATCCAATTATAAAATAGGAGTGCCCCCCAAAGAGCTAATCATGATGCACTTTTCTTAGTCCATGTACCACTATTACAACAAAATTGAAAGCAGTTGCCAGGCTTTTATACAAGAAACACCCCTGCCACAGATCCTGTTAGTAGAAGCTCCTTAAAAAAAATCATCTGGATTTTTGTGACCAAATCTCTTTAGATTGGATTTGTCTCGAGTTAACCTTCTCTTTTGTTGGCCCTATTTCCATAAAATATGCAGAGACCTTTAAACAAGCGCCTCTTGTATCTGCGGTAGTCTCTTTCAAATATCTTCTCGTTCCTACTTTTCCATATGCTCCACAAAATATAGAAGGGTAATGTTTGAAATGTCCTGTTCTCCTCAACCCATAGAGAAATGCACCTATCTATGGAGCTCGAATGCTATGCTGCTTGTAGGTTAAGAGTGTAATACTTCTCTCCAAATCGAGACTGCAAATGGGCATGTCAGAAAGAGATGATCCACGTCTTCTGCATTTTTTGCATAAAATACCTGTTAGGACCTTGGAAGCCTCTTTTGAGGAGATTATCCCATGTAAGTATCCTCTTATGGATCACCAGCCACATGAAACATTTCAATTTCATTGGAATATTCCATGGGGCATTATCTACCAGGTCGCGACCCATTGTTATGATTTTAGAAATGTCTTTAACTGCTATCTTCTCGTTTACCATATTGCTAGCCCACGTAATCTTATCTTCTTTCTCACAGAAAAGTATGCTTGCATGACACAAATGAGAAGTGTACAGGGACCATTCCATTGTGAAAGTCACTAGCATTCTAAGATCGAAAGCGCTGATCCATAAACCTGTAACAGTAGGAGGTTTTATCAACACATAGTTGATTCATATAAAATAATCTTTCGTCATGTAAAAATTCAAGGAGAGACAGATAGGGTATGTATGTTCTCCATTCCTTTTACGGCATCCAAACCAATTTTAATCCTATTTAGCCTCCCGACGTCCCATCTCAAATTCCCAAGAAGACAGTGTTTGTTTCTCATCATACTCCTCCAAATGTATGATGCTCCTTTATGCTCTGGTGACCCCTCCACTATCCATTCCTCAACCTGTTTATGCGCTGGTGACCCCTCCTCTATCCATTCCTCAACCTGTTTGTTTTTCATATATTTTTCTTTAACGACTTGTTGCCAAACTCCTTTATCTTGTAATGCTCTCCATAAATTCTTGTTTATTAAAACCTTATTGAAGCTCTTGGTGTCCTTTATTCCCCAATTGCTGTCCTTTTCAAACCTAGAGAGGGTATTTAGACTTACTAAATGGATCTTTTTGTGGAGACCAGGTCTGATCCAATGAGAACCTAGTGATGATGGAGTCAATTCTTTTTAAAATGTCCTTTAGCAGGTAGTATAGGTGCATCCAATATAAAGCAATATTTTGGAGGACTGATTTTAACATGATCAACCCCTCTCCCTCCCATTGTTAGCCATTTATTCCACCATAAGGACATATTGTGTTCAAATCTTTTATAAGCCATTCCCAATCATTAATTGCATAATTATTTGGTTTCAATCTAAAACGCAAATATTTACGCCGTAAGGCATTTCCCTTTGAAATCAACTTTCCTCTTGCCTTACCTATCTTGCTATGATCTGTTTGATTTCATGTTAGACGATTAAAATATTTACAACCATTAGATTAAAGTTCTTGTTATAACTGAAACTATCCCTATCTTACCTTTCTTGAAACCATATAAATAACGACTTCCGTAGGTTTTATGAAACACTGTTCTAGAAATTCATGTCCACTTTCTTGAATGTAATCATAAATTTCAATCGTCCAGGATCTTGCTTGAATCTCCTGGCCATTGTGCAGTTCAATCGTCCAATTGTCCACAATCTTGCTTAAATCTCCTGGCCATTGCGCAGGTAAATTTCAAATGGCAAGGGCATAAATTTCAAAATGGACTGTGTAGTCTCAATTGTTTTTAGTTTTCAATGATTTGTTTTTAATGATTTTGGGTTTTAACTGCAAGGACTTCCGTGACGGAAAACTGGAAATTGCCAGGATTTCTATGACAAAAAACTAGAAATTACAGAGGTTTCTCAGTTTATGCATGATCTTGGATGAAATTTGTTGGACACTGTGCAGGTAAATTTCAAAATGGAGTGGGTAGTCTCAAAATGACTGTTTTTAGTTCTCGCCCTCCATATACCACAATGCTTCTTTTTAAGAAACCCTAATGTCCAAAGCTGATCTTCCTCCCACCATTTGAAGGGGACTGTACTGCTCGTATGGCATGAATGCCCATGTCGCTGTGTTGAGTAATTATTTCAAGGTACTAGACCTTGCATCAAGTTTATGGCCCCCATAAGCAAGATTCCTCTCTTCTCCTGCAAAGGGCCTACCTGTGGCGACAAGATATTGTGCCTCCGACTGTGGCTGTAGCTCAAACTCTCGTGTTTGTTAAACCCTTTGGTTTGGGTTTTGCCCAGATCTGGCTTGGTTTTGGATTCAGATTCCTCCACCCGGTGCTGCATGCATTGACCACAACATTTTTCTCCATTGTTGGTCTTCTTCTTGTAGTAGGTGCTGCATCCTCCCAACAGCAGCACTCCATTTACCTTTGTGCATATGGTAAAAATGATCTCCGGGAAACCCTTTATGGGCTACTTTGCTACAGGAGTGGAATTAATGTCCATGTTTAATAATTCGTTACTGGTATGATTACAGATAAGACCTTCATTCTTTAGTTGATGGCCCCATCAACTGGATCTTTATCTTTACTTTCCACATGCTTAATCTGGGTCCAGCGCGTTTCAGATCTTGTCGCTTGGCTTTGGCTCTTGCTCAAACTTTTGCTCTAGCTATATTCAGACTTTCGAGCTTTAACTCTGACTTGGTTTTGGCTCTAGCTTCACGGGTTGAATCTGAGAAAGAGCCTCCTACATAGTTCTCTACATTTCTTTTAACAAACCCTTCCAGACATATATGACTCTTATTCACAGTTGATTATTTTGTTTTTTGGATATTTATATGACTTCTTAGATAAAGTGCAAATAAAGCTAAACAAATGTTTAGATAGAGTGCAAATCAAACTAAACAAATGTTCAAATAATGTTGTTCTAAATTGTCCTTTTCAACATTCAACTGAGATGCTTCTGCCTCTGCCTTCTGTTGAAGATCTTTCTGCAAAACTATCAATTGTTTTATATCTTGTGTTTTTTATTCTTGTTCTAGCAACCTCCACTGAGTGTTAAAATTTTACCTTTGTTACTCTAGACGTGTTCATCCTTTTGGTTGTAATTTACAGACAGTCATACAAACACACATTTGGAGTGATTCCGAAGACCCCACACCAGCAACAATGTATCTCATTTTTCATATCAATGAAAATGGAGAGAAAGTCTACACGTTAAAGGTAAGTCTCATTCTTTAAGCCCTTTGGCTTCTGCTTTGAGAGAAAGTCTACACGTTAAAGTAGAATCATTCGCTTCCATTCACAATAGTTATATGGCGTGAAAGGTGCAGGAGGTGGAAACTCCATTTTTTTTGGTATCACCAGTCTTTAGTACCTCAATCAAGACCTATAATGTTGAATATAGGTCTAGGATTTTCAATTTTTGCACCAAGTTGTCCTTTTGATTAATATCAATCTTGTTGCTTTAGTACTAAATCAGTCATTTTTTCTATTAGGCCATAATGTTAGCAGTCCTGCTATAAATGATTCTTCCAAATACCCTTCCTGTTTCAACAAAACTGGCAGTACCAGGCTTTAGTAAAAAAGATTCTTGGATAGAGCAATACACATCGCAGTATAAAACCTCTTCCTGGTCATCATGGCAACAATTGTCATCTTAGCTCAGGCAACCTTTCACTCAGCATACTTAAGTATATTAATCATGACACAACCAACAATCTTACTATAGTCAATGGCATCATTATGAGCTCAACATAGCCATGGCAAGTTAAACATCAGTTTATTAATGAACCCTTGAACATCAACAAGCACAAACTCGCTACAACAAAAGTCTAAAGATCAATTTAGAATGGGGCTCGGGTTTTGTTTCAAAATATTTGATTTTATGCCACGGCTTCAATAATGCCACAGAATTTAGAATTAACTCAGGATTTGCTTCAGGTCTTCTAGGGCTTACAAACCCGAAGCCCAAAATTTCATCAGACTTGACATGTGCAAATTTATCCTGTTGTAGTCAATATTGGATGCCATCATATCATTTCAAACCTCTCATTGATCACTTGGAATTTGTTGCATAGATAGTGAACAAGAGTTTGACTTTGTGTCAATTGTAGGTCTTTTCTCCAAATATCATAAGAGATCCTCAGACTTCCCTCAGAGGCAAGCCTAAACAAGTCCTCTGTAATCTACACATTTAGATCCTCAGATGAACCATTAGCTTATGAAAAATTCCTTCAGTACATAGATTACAACATGCAGCAAGTAGAAGATATAATCCACAAATGTTATCTGTGTGTCCTCTGATATAATCCTTGAAGCTAAAGGCAATCAATGGTGAAACAATTTTCATCAACAGGGATGCAAAAGATTTCAAA
>APFE030044186.1:0-10915 GCA_000404065.3 Pinus taeda | reverse complement strand
CAAGGAATCTTAGGTTTTCGTTTGGCGCTCTCCTCAGATTGAGGTTTAGGTTGTTCTTGCTTAGGTTGTTCTGATTTATTTTTTCCTTTCTCTTTCTTCTTTGATCTGAAGGTTTTGTCAGTGTTAGTTGACTGAACGGCATTAACCTTGGAAGTAGATTTAGGAGGGGGAGCCACCTGGGAAGTATTGTCATTAGGGGGATGAGAGGTTTGCTTCCCATGGTTTGCAGAATTCTTTTTGGAGGATGCACTCACAGACCCGATAATGCCGTCAACCGTAGGGGTTGGCGGGGTGTTGGATGTTCCAGGTCTAGGGGCGCCATGCAAATAATCATATAATGTACCTGACTGAGAATAAACTAAGTCAAGATATTGAGCGCGCGCAATGGCTTGCTCTTCAGTAACGCATGCTCCCATTGCGATGTCCCGAGCTATCGGAGGCACGAATGAGGTTGTGAACCAATCTGTGAGGAGTTGGTCGGGAATCGAGAATTTAATCATACGTCGGCGCCATCTCCATTCATGGATATGATCAGAGATGTGCGTAGCAGTTGACTGTTGCAAAGACGTCAGGAGGTGCGTCCCTGTTTCGTAGCGAATGGGTAATTGAAAATGTGTAAGGAATGCCATAGCCATGGAGTTGAAATCTTGAAAGGATGCATGACTAAGCTCAATGTACCATTTAGCGGCAGAGCCGGTGAGCGTTCTTTGGAAAAGGCGAAGTCGGATCGAATCATCAAGCCATGAATTAGATGAGCACCATAAATGGTATGTCATTACGTGAGCTTGTGGATCCTCATCTGCTTTGCCATCGAACTTCGGGCAATCACCAGGAATTTTGGTAGGGACCGGAGGCCAATAAGGATTGTGAAGAATGGGATCATTCGTTAATTTGGACACATCCGGTAGCTCTAAGGTGGCTAAAAATGGTAACTGAGGATTGAAAGGCATGTGACTTGGTTGGAACAATGGGGTGCCTGGGTTCCAACCGGGTGGTGGTGGTGGTCCCCACGAGCGTTGCCCTAAGGGATTTGCGCCCAAGGGTTGGCCATAGGGGTCGGTGTTCTGCCCCCCAGCGTACGGACTACCAAAGGAAGCTGTAGAAGCACCGTATGGTGTTTGATAATTCTGGTAGGGGGTAAAGAGAGGTTGCCTTTGAGGTTGTTGATAACCATAAGGTGGAGGGATTTGGTTTTGACCGCTACTCCTTATTTGAGCAGTGCCAGCGGCAGGGTAACCTTGCTGGTACTGAAACTGGCTTGCCTGCTGATATTGAGGCTGGCCTGCCTGCTGATACTGAGGCAGGCTTGCCTGCTGATACTGAGGCTGGCCGGCCTGCTGATATTGAGGACAGCCTGCTTGTTGATACTGAGGCGGGCTTGCCTGCGGATGCTGAGGTTGGCCGGCCTGTTTATACGGGGGCTGGCTTGCCTGTTGATACTGAGGTTGGCCTGCCTGCGGCTGCTGAGGGTGGCCTGTCTGGTGATAGTGAGGCTGGCCTGCTTGCTAGTGTGGAGGCTGGCCTACCTGCGGGTGCTGAGGCTGGCTTGCCTGTCCCGAGGATTGAGTGTTAGGGACAGTCGGCTGACTAGAGGGTTGAGCCGCTTGGTTAGAGACTTGGGGATATCGGACGTTAGGTTGATTCGGATTAACGAACGACGGGCCCGTTTGTCCAATAGGTGAACCTAGCTGGGGTCCAGGGTGAGTTTCTGGAGCAGAAGAGTGACCTGGGTTGCCAATAGGCTAAGTATGAACAGTGAAAGAGGTGCCACTAGGAGCAAAAGGATTTCCTTGAGAGGATTGTCCTTGTGGATGTTGCTGATGTGGTGTCTCAGGCTGAGCGGCCGGCGCTGGACCACCATGGTGAGAGGTGGGACCCCACTCTGCAGATAGTGGGACCGAGATTTCTCCGACGGATAGCTGACCTATCTCAGGGCCGAAGAGCGGGAGATGCTGATCATGCTGCCCCCCAAGGGATGCATTAGATGGGGGTTCAAAACCCGCAAACAAAGAGGACGAAGGTCGGCTAATAATAGGTATTGAAGAGTCGAAAGATATAAGAGGAGGGGTTGTCACTGAAATAGTAGTGGTACTATGGGGTGGTAGGGTTGATGGTTCCGTGTTGGAAAAAACGGGTGGTGACCAGATAGAGGTCGGAAAAGAGGTGGGTATAAAATCGCGCAATGCTTTATAACCAGGGGGGTACCTCGGTAGAAGCGTTCCGACTGACATATGTAAAGTCCATCGTGCTAGGGATTTCGTCCCCTGGCATGCCGGAGTCGTTAGTAGTAGTGGGCGATGGGTTGTCCATGTCGGAAGAAAAAGGTGGCTGTGGAGAAGTATATTCCCAAAAAGGGGTACTTTTCTGAGAAGGTTCCCAAATGGGTTGGGTATAAAGCTGATAATCCTTGTCGCCCGGAGCACGAGAGCTGACCGGTTGTATGCTTGGAATAATAGGAAGAATTTGGCTTACAACCGAACCCCCGGGGGGCGAAGTTGGTAGTTCTTCCAGGGTGGAAGATCTACGGAATACCAAGGGAAATCAAACAAACCAAGCTTCTTTCCGGACTAAAATTAACTGGGTTATGTGATCGTGGTCGAATAAATTATTAAGAGATTTAATGTGACCTTTTCATATTTAGAGAGTCGAGAAAAGGACGAAAAGTTGACTCTAGTCTCCTTCGAATGTTTTTTGAGCACGAAGTGACAAGCTGCTCGCTTACACCTTTTCTGTTTGATAGTCTGAAAAGGATCAAAAGCTGACTACTCTGGAAATCTAGATAAGAGGGTGTGCCAAACGAACCGTAAAACTGCTTATACACCTTAGCGATCAGAAGATCACCAAGGACTTCCCGTACTGCAGTCAATCTTCCCGAATGCTGTGTTCAGTGCATTACGGTCCATAGGGCGACAGACTCGGCTTCCTAAGGATAAAAGGTTGTAATCCTATAGGGGTCTCCCAAAATATACGCGACGGTACGTGGGAGCACAGTCCGTACTGGTACCTATCGCTTCACCGTGGAGGAATCACCCAACCACTCGACGATAATCTACCAGGCTTAACAACGCCGGAACACGTCTCTAGCCTAGACCTCTAAAGTATAAGTGTTAGGTTCCAATGCGTTGTTAGGTTCATTGAAAAATTTTTAACATTGATCTTTTAATTAAGTTTCGGTTTGCTGGCCTTAACGAATGTAATCTCTCGAAAAAGAAACTAAATGCAACTACATGAAAAATTGAATTCGTTTTGCTTGTATGAAAACTAGCTATAGGAGAGTGAAGAGGTTCATGTAAACAAAACGATGTCCAAATAATTCTGATGCAGCTAATCGATAAGAAAGGAAAAACTCTTTTTTTTTTGAAACAAAAAGAATTACCACAACATGACTAAATGATAAAACAAAAATAAACTTTTTCTTTTCTCTTTTCTTTTTAAATGTTAATAAAATAAAATAAAAAAAAATGACGATGCACGTAAAACTTTCAAGAGACGTTCATTGCCGGAAAATTACTTTTAAGGAAACTAATAGCCAGTTTTTTTTGAAACAAAACAACCACCTAACAAGGCAAAAGAAAAACGAGAGTTTCATGCAACCATGTAAACTGACCAAAAGATCCACAGGAGGCATACACAGGGTAAAAACCAGATCCAAGCAACAGAGGTTGACCAACAGGCTCCTAAACAGATCTGACCAGTGTGGCGCGACTGTGGGCCTGCAACTCGCGCTAACAAGAGTATAGCACGAGATGTATGAAAGCAGATCGCGCCCAGTAGCGCGACTGTCAAAAGAAAAAGTGCGCTGGCAGGGAACTGACAGGCAAAAAATACAGAGGCGCGGCTGAGAGCCTGAAACCCGCGCTAACCAGAACGTAGCGCGAGATGTATGAAAATAGATCGCGCCCAGTAGCGCGACCGTTCAGAGGAAAAGTGCGCTGGCAGGGAACTGACAGGCAAAAATACAGAGGCGTGACTGAGATCCTGAAACCCGCGCTAACCAGAATGTAGCGCGAGAGGTATGAAAACAGATCGCGCCCAGTAGCGCGATTGTCCAGAGGAAAAGTGCGCTGGCGCGAGCTTGCTTAGAAAAAAAAAAGAAAAAGAACTAAACAAGGCCAGTGAATGAAAAAAATAGTAAGGATTGCAGGCAAAGACAATGTTCAGATCAGACAATGACAGTAAAAAGACATGCAAAGAAAGACTTACACCATCTAGTTTGTAAATCACCCGGAGATAGACTGAATGGGCGTTGATCTACTTCACTTCCGCATGGCGGAAGTGTTTCGAAGGCTGCCTGGCCGCTATTCAGGCTCCGTCCTTGATTTACAAAATCAGACAATATAGCTTAAACAATCAACAGACAAACTCCCCAGTGGAGTCGCCAATTTGTTGCGGAGGTAAATCCCCTCTGCGGACAAAGGTGGATCCCACTAGCCCCACAGGGGTCTAGCAACAATCAATCACGCTGCATGCAAGTTCCTAACTATACAATTTAGAAGTCGATCAGGGAGACCAACCTGAGATCCAACGCTGTTTGCCGTGGGAGAAGTGTCGCTCCTGTCTTCTAGCTCTAGCCGGTCGCTATCCTTGTGCTCTACGCATGGACACCTGCACAAATGAAGAACAACCCACAAACATGCATAAAATCTGAAATCGTACAGCTATATATCAGTCAAGCAGGATATAATTCAAATATTACCAGTAGAACACATGAATGGAACCATAATAACAGTCGCTTATCATTAATAGAAAAGAGAGAAGAATTACAACCACTTAAGGCTTGACACTGCAAATCTCCTCTAGCTGGGTCAGCAGTCAGTCTGACATGTCTTGCAAAGTCACTTTCCCTCTCCACAATCCGGCAGCATAACCTCTCTTTCAGCTCTTAGCTCAATACTATCTCTCTCTCACTAGCTTGTTCACTCTTTGCACTATTAACACTAGCCTCCAAAAACTAGCTTGCAAAAACTAGCCTGTTCAATATGGGGAGACAGGCTTTTATAGATAGGGGGAGAGGAGATATGCATTGTATGTGGACTCTTTCTGAGTTTTTGGCAATGTCCCAAATTAACCATTGAGTTGGGTTGCCTTGGATAGAAAAGCCGACGCCCGACTGCTTTTATGGGCTTTTTCCTTCAGGGAACTGGGTGAGTCACGGAGGAAAAAGCATTCTAGCATGCGCGGGCCAAAAATCATGCCCAAATTGTGTGGCGCGAGCCGTGCTCTACGAAAGAGCGTCTATGGGCACGCCCTCTTTGTAGGGACTGAGCCATTGGCGCGGGTCAGACACTGTGGACCCGCGCTAACGGAAAAAGGGCATCTTCCAAGGTTAATCTTCAGAGGGTGTCTTCAGGGTTATTGAACTTCATACTCAGGAGGCTTCAATGCAAGTGTTTTCAAGTTATGTCACTAGCCACAGGTCCGTAAATGTGTCCTCCAATGTGTGAGAGTGGGGGCGCGACAAGGACGGTGACTAACGGTGACAAATTACTGCGTAACAGTGCCCTACCAGTCATGTAAAACCTAAGGATAGGGAAATTTTCTTTAGAATGGTCATCTGATTTGCACTTTGTACACCATACTTTTTCTCTAACTTCTTTTCTTTTATTGATGTCTTGTATCTATAGGTTTATGTTCTCCAGCTCATTCTAAATCCGTTGCATGCCTTTTTTTAGTATCTCCCATAGGCGAAGATTCCAATTTTATTACAATTTGTAGAGCTTCGAATTGAGTTTATATCTTTTGTTGCATCAATGGCAATCCAATATGTGGTAGAAGCATAGCTATAAATCATTCTTGATGTTACTATGAAGCTATGTCAAATATTACTTGATCCAATAACACCTTAAATCTATTATCAAACTTCCAACCAGACTCCGTAGGTTTCTGTTTGATCTCTTTTAGCTCAGTGATGCACTGCAACTTAGACTTTGGCTTCTTACATTCTCTTATCAGTGTTTTTTTAATATTTTCAAACTTTTTGTTTTGATTGTTTTAATACTTCATATACTATGTCAATTCTCTATCTCGAAGCCTCATAACGAGTTTCACTTTCTTTATATTCTCTTCATTGATCTACTTCATTGTCCATACAACTTCACATGAAAACCAAAATTGTTCCAGATCATCCAATCTAGTTTCTTTGAAAACAGGTCACTTAATATCATCAAATACTTCTTCTTGGAGGGGGGGGGTGATGGGGGGTAGGAGGGGTAGGGGGAGGGTGAAAGCCAAAAGCACCACGGCTATTACTGGATGTTGGCTTCTGCGAACTCTGAAACTAGAAGGGTGAATACTACGAAGTTACATGGAGGTTATCAAGGTGTGTTTCTTCTCTTTCATTTTCAGATCCACTCAAAAGAGGAATATAATAAGTCTTTACGAAGGTCTTCAAGTCTTTTCCATGATATATATTTTTGGTATTTACTCTATATCTCTTTCCACTTTGTGTTACTCTAATCTCTTCCTCACATTTTTTCTCTCTTCTTCCAAACATAAGTAAACTAGCAATTTGATTTCATCTGTAAAACTCCCTTTTCACACAGAATCATCTTAATCCAAAGTTTAAGAAATTTTAAATACTTACCTTGCGTTCCTTTGAATAATTTTCATTCTTCCTCATTGTAGGGCATGATCGAGTCTACAACGAACTCAGTAATGAACCCTCCCAAGATGTTATTAATTCATAAATTGATAGCCCTTGAAATCCTATTGCCAGTGCTCTTGAGTCATTGTATCAGTTCAGGAGTCAACACCATAGGTTCTTCACCCTTAAAATAGTTCTTTCTTTCGATCAACCTCGATATCCACTCATACATTTCAATAGGAAATGAATTGAATAAAATATTGTATTGATCTGTAAAAATATGCTTTTGTAACAAAGCTTTACATGTCATACAAGGGTTTGTGTACTCTTGATCCACAAATTCTCACTCTTTCAGGTTTATCCAGTCTTGAATCTCCTTCTTCGACAGGGACCACATCCACATATCCCTCAATAATATCCCAGTCCGAACAATGGAACTATTTGTTGGCTTGATCTAGGTTGACCTAGGTTCAATCTATACTACGCACGAGAAAAGTCCTTTATCAATGGCCCTTTTGATAACGACCTGCAAGAAAATCACAGTCTCACCAAAAGCGATTGTGGGAGGATGAAAAACCACGTTTCTACAGCCTTGAGGGACTAGGAGATGTGGTATTATTATGTTATCTTATCCTTAGCAATTATAAATCCATTCGCCACATTATAATAATCACATAAACATGCCATAAAACACGATAAACTATCATTGTGATGAAGAAAAATGCAATTGTAATAACTTCTACTCTACCACAGATAATAAGCAAATATACACATAAAAACACCAAATTTACATGGTTCACCCCAGTCTAGGGCTACACCCATAAGAACTCTTGCTTAATATAATGAATCCTTGAATAAAAACCAATTCTTGGCCTGTGCACTAAGCTACAGGCTATTTTCACACTCAGCTGCAGACTCTTCTTCATGCCCCTACGCTCCCATAACACTGATTTGGATAAAAATTAATTGATACATCTTGTCATTATCTCACCCTATATAATATTACATTGTAGGGCTAGATCATCAAAATACCATGGAATCCTTAACAAGCAACCATGGCCCCAAAACCCTTTGATCCCTTACGAAATCGCACACTTTTACAAAATGGAGGGGCTTCGACCCACCCCGAAGCCCTTAGGACACCACATGGTATAAATGTGTTTTGCTTCATGCACTACTCCGCTGCACACTCCGCTCCACTACGTGCTCCACCCCACAAAATGTGGAGTCTTTACCAAAATCAAGGCCATATTGGGTTGTGCCCAACAGAAAGACCATTAACGCCCCATGATAAACTGGGGTCCAAACATGGCTAAAAAAAATACCACCAATTCAAGAATAAAATCAAGCTCAATAACCAAAAAGGGATCCAACTCTCTCATTATAGTAGGTTTATCCAAGTAGATCCACTAGGTTAAACTTAGGGGCATATCTTAATTATATAGTCAAGGAAACTCTTTCTCTCTCAAGCAAGGACAATATGCACAAGAGGAAGGTTACAAGGAGTTAGTTGAATACCAACATAAATGTGTTACTTATGAAACTAAAACACAAAATCTCGCCAAAAACCTCTCTTTTATAAGACAAAATATACTTCACATTAGTTGGCAACGGAAATCATGACCATACAATCTTATGATTCAAGATTTAACCTAAGGACTGTGCATGAATAGTTCCAGAGTCACCTATAGGAATAATTCCAAATAAAAATTTTAAGATTTTCTCTTAGGATAATTTTGAAACATATATTTTTGGATTTTCTCTAAGGAAAATCTACAAATAAATTAATTTTAAATTTAAATTTGACTTGAAAGGATACTCCTTGATTTACTTTCTAATTATAATGGATCAACTCTTGTCAAATAATTTGGAGGACCAATTTTGAGAGTAGGTCTAAACCATTGTCTTAATCTCCCTACCATGTGGATTTCTAGCTTTGAATATTCTACCATTAGTAGAAAAAGGTGGATTAGAGAATAAATCATGTTTCCATTCCCAAAAGTGTGTTTTCCTCACTATATCACTAACCAAGATACACAATCTATACTAATAAGGTCAAATACATCTTCCAACAATGATGGAGAAATTAACAAGGGGTAAAATATAGTTTAAGTATGCAACTATAATTTCCTCCTTTATCATTAGAAAGATCTTGAAAATTTTGTGAGGGTCACAAGAGATATTGAAAATATATAATTTAATATAATACTCATGCCTATTCTAGGAAACTATGTTTGTTTAATGGAATGATAATGTCCTTAAACTATGCATTCTACATGGAGTAAGTGAGAAAAGGTGGAATTATGAATTACTAAGTACTAATGGTCTGACATTGACATATGTTTTATGAATCCATGTGGAGGAATATAGATGGAAGGAAACCACAATATGTTAGTGCAATATGATTATAATGTATGCAATGAAACCACACCATGTTGTCAATAATAATAATGATAATAATAATAATAATACTTGTTGATTTCATTCCATTAGAATGATATAGATATAAATGAAATGTTTAGGACAATTGGATTCCTCCTCCAAGGTCTGCTAGACTCGTGTGATTTGTATTTCAACCAATAACCTTTGTTGGTTATGTGTCAAACAATCCCCCTTCCCCTCACCCCTATAATTTGAATGGGTGTATGTGAGTCATAGTAGATAGATAGATGATGACAATTGCTAACCTTTGATGCAATCTTTGAATCTCATTGGTTAAGGAAGACCTAAACCAAATGGGTAATAAGAGTGGAATTCTTTTAATAAATTGTTATTTTAGTGTGACCACTAACTCTACAACTTAGTTCTAACACTTAGTTCTTCAAAAGCATTTCCAAATTTGGCTAGAAGTTGATCTAATTTTTTATGAGAAGTACTCACAAATGGAAATTTGAATATGACTACAAACTATTGGAGGATGGTTTTAGGGCTTAGAAATTCCCAGAATATTTCCTAATTTAGCTTGGAGATTGTCTCTTATGTGTAGAGCATTGGAAAGGTATGTTTTAATGCTTAACTTAGTGGTGTTTCAAGCAATAGTTGTAACCTTTTCTTTATTATACAATAGGGAGAATGCAATGAGAATGAATATAAATGATCCAATCACTGAAAGTATCTTCTTTCATGCAGGAAAGGACAAAAGTAAGAAGGCGCGGTGCTATACAAGAGTCCCATGAGCAGATAACGGTTGTCCCCCTAATTCCGAATAAAGTCCAGACCAGGGCAAGTAAATTAAGGCAGATCAATCCAGGATGAGATGAAGGACTGTCAGTTTGGAAGACTAGGAAGAAAAAAGAAAGGAGTTAACTGTTTAACAGATCCCTCAGGATCTTTGATCCTGAGGGATCGTTACGTTCAATTATTTTGTTGTTTAGTTAACTCCACCATTGCTTGTATAAGAAGGGGCGGCATCGAAGACTTAGGGGACGTCTGGATATCTTGTATTTTTACTTTCTGTTTTATAAGCTGCACTATTGGTTATACTCAGACTATCGAGTCTCTTTGAGACTTAGTTTTGCTGTACTATCATTGATGCGTTAATATAATATATTTGGTGTCATTTCCCCTTTGCATCTGAAGTAAGTTACGACGATGTGCCATTGAGAGCTAAGGGCCCGGCTCCAACAGACACTGGCTGATTGTATCATTACAGTTTGGCTTCGTATGGTTTGTTTACTATTTTCTATAATCTGATACACGTACATGTTGTCCCATACTTGTTTATCAGTAGTTTTCCTTGTGTAAATCTTTGTAACGAGTTACAGCATATTTCCAGAATTGATCACATAACATTGTTCTAAGTTGTTCACTTCCGTTAGAGACTTTATAGGTGGAATATTTCAGCTACATATGGTTGAAGTAATGGACTACTGGTAATCGCTTCAGATTATGTTTGTATATGATTGACGTTTCCTGTTTATGGTGATTTGTTGTTCCATTTGATTAACTATCTACTTGTATAAAAGATTGCTCTTTATTTGTATGTAAGTTGATGCCAAGAATTAAGACTGTTGAACTCGCGAGATTTAGTTTCTTTACTGCTGTTCCTTTTTATTGCTATTCCATTTCTGAATTGTTGTTCCATTCTGTTTTCTTGCTGTTCCTTTTACTTGCATTCATTGATATTGTGTGGGAGGAGGATCGAGGCTGTCGCGAGACACAGTAGACGCTATTATGCTCCCAGATCCATGATCCATACTCTAATTTCTTTTCCTTTATCAGTTTCTAAAGGGATGGGTTACTGCTTCCGTACCCTTGACTGACAAAGTTGCCATGTGTGAATTCTTTATGCAGAAGTAATTTAGCATAGCTTAGCATCCATTTACTCTTGTA
>APFE030044180.1:0-19474 GCA_000404065.3 Pinus taeda | reverse complement strand
AAAAAAGAATAGCTTAAGATTTGTTCCAATACACCTTAAGTTCAATTTCTACGTTTTTCAATGTTTTTCTTCAGAAACAGTTATGAGCTTGTATTCTTAAATGATCTGGTTTACGCTGTTTCTTTCACATATGAGTGCATGTCTTAGGAATTCTTAACTGCTCCGGGATCCCACTCATCCACTTCTCCTCTTCGTCATCATGATGAAATGCTTCTCCTTTGCCTTTCATCCCTGATGTTCACTCCACACTTTCAGCAGACCGAGAGTTGTATCCTGTGTGGCTATCCCGCTCCGTATCCCCTTGTGACCAAGAAAACGCTCGCATGCCTCAATCTGTGACTCCATGCCCAATGGTTCAAAACTTATCACACCTTACCATGCCTCTTTGTTCGAGAATCCTACCTTTTTCCCAATCACAATCAATCACTCCCTTGAAGTCATAAAGCTAGACTTAAAATCACAACTAAGGTTGAATCAAAAGGAGAGAGCCCTCTCCGATTGCAGGTGGGCTAGCACCTGCCAATCAGAAGATTGGTTTGTGGTTACCTCGGCCGTATCCCTATTAGGAGCCTAGGGACAACCTGAGTGATAACACACCAGAAGCATCTATAGAGGAAGACTATCAAGTGTTATCTGAGAGACTAGTGGACCTCCAAAAACAAGCTGCCACAGCTAAGAAGGAAGAAAAAGGGAAACAAATCATGGAAGAGGAAAGTACTAGTCCACAGTACTTAAGAAGGAGCAGCAGACTCAAAGGAAAGTGGAGGAGAACACAAGTAAAATGACTCCACTTCATTGACTTGGGTGGGGAAACACCTGAGAAACCTCAAGCGGGCCATAGTCCACCTCATCCTCTGCCTAATATTGAAGCCAGCCCTTTCGATGTTGGTGAAAGCCCTTCTCGGCCAGAACTAGAAGACAGTCCTCCTCCTCAACAAGACTTTGAAGCCAACTCGAAGCAAACACCTGAAATTGATCAAAAACAACAAGAGGTATATGACTGCCTCGAATCTTTAGAGAAGACAGCTGCAGGCCCAAGCACACCATCCATTCTGCCTCACATGACACAAGATGCACAGGTTCAAGCCTTGAAACAAGAAGTGTTTGAATTAGAGGTTTTAAACAGGCACATTAAACAAGAAAACGAGGCATTAAAAGAGCAGGGAAAAGTGGACAAAATTATTCATGATAATACCATGTTACATATGGGTTTGTGGCAGTAGAAGAACAAGAAACTAAGAAGAAGTGCAAAAAGTTGAGCAGGGAATTAATCAATCTCAAGTTTAGATGTTTGATAAGGAAACCCAGGATGGTGGTAGCACCAAGAAAGAAGAGGAGAGGACTGGATGTATTAGCATAGGCTTCAGAATACATAGACTAAAGGGAGATGACTAAATTTTGGTTGCATGAGGAAATGCAACACCTTCACAGTGGGGGTATGTTGAGTCCCAAACTTACACCTTCCCTACATCCCTTTTTAGTCTTTTTCTCCAGTTACCTGAACCTTTAAGCTATCAAATCATTACATAATAGTTAAAATGAGTATATAAATGGTTTCCTAACTATGTTTTGTGACTGTTGTTTGATTTAGATTTTTGTTCAAACAGCTCCGGAATCTGTCACTTTTCGTAGCCTTTTTGTTAAACTGTATGCTACAGGTGTCTATTGAAGAACTTAGCCACATGGGCAAGCCATAAAGGACGTGGACATGGAACATGTCCCCTTGGTTCAGCTAAATCATCCACAGAAGCCTGCGGTCAAGGCCGGTCAAACGGTGGTCAACATAAGGAGTTAAGCGGTGGCACAACTCTATTTTCAGCACGAGGAGGATTGTGTGGCAAGGTCCAGAGTTTTAGGAGGTGTATTAACACCTAGGGACTGCTCATCGACCGAATCCAACAAACCATCTCTTGGATTTACTGTCCACGGCTACCATGCTGCTATAATTCTGGCTATTGTTTTTTACGTGCTTGGCTACTAGTGCAGGTCGTGTTAGTTTGTTATGTATTTTCTGCTATAAATAACACATCTTCATATGCGTATAGGCTAGTAGTTGCTGTGTGCAAACTTGACTGTTGTACGAGCCTTTGAGCCGAGACTTAGTCTCTATTTCATAACTGCTTTGCAATATGTGAGAAGACACTGATTTTGCGTTCAATTTCGTGATTGGTTCTGATTGACCGAGGGTGCAGAGGGCCCCTGTACACCAAGGTCCTGTAGTTGATGTATAGTTTTATGTTTGTCTTCATTTTACGCTCTTGATACCATAGATACTTGCTGTATATATTAACTTGCTCATGGTTTATGTCATTTGTTGTTCATAAGTCTCTTTTATGCTTTTATTTGATTTTCAACTGATCAATGTTTTCATTTCAGGTTCTAATAGGAAGCCCGGGAAGTACATATAATTTTTGATGACTAATGACATAATGGGATTATCTTGTCCTAATGCTGATTTGTTTTATTGGTTTTAATTCCAGCATTGCTTATTTCTTAGTTTTTCTTTGTTCATTTACTTTTCTGCAAGTTAGTGATTAGACTATTCATATCATTCTTCAGTTACCAAATGATGAGGGATTGTAGAGTGAATGTGTAGCTTAATCTTAGTTTTATTTCATGCAACTTAGATATGAGATCATTCAATTTGTGTATGACTACTTCCTATAGCCAGAGCGAGTCAAATGGTGAGGGGTCAAAAATGAGTTGATGTGATATGATTAGTTTACTTTTTTTTTTTTAGTCTTTAAATTGCTTTGAGTTAAGCCTTTTCTCTTCTTTATAACAGCAGCAAGGATACTGGGTTCCATAGTCATAGTTCACTGTTTTGTTAATTAGAATCTAGGCAGATCTTGATTTCATCATTGTAAAGTTTGAACACCTTTGGGAACATTTTGAAGTTTGGAAATTATTCATTGAATACATTTGTTCATACTTGATTACTAGAATCACCATCTCACACACCATCTCACATTAGGGAATCAACAAGAAGATAAATCCAAAAACAAACCAAAAACTAAAAACGACAAAGAAATAAGAAAATGGTTATCTTGCATAGATAGTGCACTTCACTTCAACAGTTTACGACTCCTGGATTGACAATTTATATAGCAATTTAGAAAACACTAAATTGACCAAACACTTCTCTTAGCTATTTTCTCTAGCATGGTAGGAGTCTGCACTATAGATGATGATACATGTTGTTCTTTTGCCTCTTGTAGGGTATTCTCAATGCATTCTAGCTGATTTTTGTATTTCTCTATCTCTGGCCTGGATGTGTGAAAGTGACGAGTAGACTTGGTTTCTACTCTTAATTTAGAAATGATCCCTAATGGATCATATGACCAGGTAAAGCTAAGGCTGAACTACATTTCCTTTAAGAGCTTATCTACTTCTTCCCTTGTTGCCCTGCTGTTGCAAATCAAAGGGCCAATCTATGTTTTGATTTTAAACTTAGACTTCTTCTTGGCAGCAAGAAAGTGGATTCCATCCATATTGATCATCTACCTTATGTAATCCAGAGCAAAAATCCTCATTAGGAGGAATTTGGGCAGCTTGTAAGGTGCAAGCTCACATCCAAATATTCTCAATTCTGTATAGTTATCGTAGAGGTACCAATCCCCTGTCTGAACTTGATCTGACAGCTGCAACACCATTTTAATTTCCTCATTGATCCTTGGTTCTATCCTGCTACTCAGAAGACTGATTGCTGGATGAACAAACATCTATGTAAACTGTTTATATATGTACTCCTTCTGTTCCTTCAAAACTAGAGTAGTCCAAAAGATGACTGATAGCTAGTTTCCTTTCTCATCCAACTTTTGCAAGGAAAGGTTAATGTTGTCCCTTTGAAAGTATAACAACATGTAAACTAACATAGAGGCATACTTGAATACCCCCTTAGTTAGAAATTTGATAATCTGCTGATGAATTGACTCTGCAAGAAATTGGCTGAAGTTAAATACAATGGGGGGCTTAGAATCAACAAAGAAAATGGACAGAAATCCTATGATGGCCTCATTTACCCACTGATTAGAGTAGTAGCCAAGGAGGTAGGAAAAAACTATGATAATCTGCTTGGCTCTATCAGGGAAAATAGAGGAGGGATAGGGAGAATTTTTCTTTGGTAGTGAAGCATCTTTTGTCAAGAAAAGTTCCAAGGTTTTGGCTCTCTTGGCAAAGTCCAATTTCTGGTATAGTTCAATTAGTGCTTCATAGGAAAATGGGGTAGCATTCTCTACTGTGGGGGCCTACATCATCTGGTCTATGGCTTGAGGAGTAATGGTAAACATAATTTCTCCGGTGGGGGTAACGATGGCCCTTTGTCTTGGCAGATAAGATGCATGACACTTTCTAATAAAATCTCGGGTGCTGTAGGTGCGAGGAAAAATGTAGTGAGGTAAATTAGACTCCCACAGTTGGATATCATCTGAATTGTCTATATACTTGTCCTCAAGCCAGCAATACATCTCAAAAAGGTTGAATTCATAGAGAGTCTCATGGATTTTATAGTCTTTGTCAGCAAAAGGAACGTGATGAAGATCTATGGGAGGATAGATCAAAAGATTGATAGGTTCCTCTGGTCATTTGTCCTTTGGAGGCATCTTGGCTAAGGCTAAGAACAAGAGTGAAAACTGGATTGTGAGGCTTGAATATACAAAGAGGAACCAGGTTTTGGGGGCAAAAGAAAAGGTAACAGGTTGGAAATGATCGAGAAGAGAGTGTCGCTAGTGGTTGAAAATGTCGAGATTGAATCCAACAAACCTATAACAAATCAATTATCAGTGATAAAGAATGAATTCAGTAACCTGTTCACAAGTGGAAAGGAGGTTTATATAATAGATTTGGTCTTTCCATTGAAGGAGCGTTGGTTCGTTGAATTAATGACTAAACAATTAATTGCTTAACGGGTTCATTCTAGAGGGCATGAATGTGATTTGATGGAGTTAATGAACAAATTACGTGGCGAAGGTAATTGGTGGGAGCGCAACGGGAAGGCAAGGGAAACAAATTTTTGGAGGGGGGAAGAGCAGTTTGTGGTTTCACTCGACGGAGGTCCAAAACACTGTGGAGCTGACACGTAGGGGTGGGCGCGGTTTCGTATATCGCCTATTTTGGATCCCCCTGATAGTAAAGTTCAGATGGTGGGGTGGGGGCCGAAATCGTATGCGGGCCGTCAGATCTTGGGAGATGGGCAGAGATATAGTGAAAGGTGGTGCAGGGTTAACTCGTGACTTGACGGGACACCCGGTGGGGCCGGCAGAGATTAATATATTACATAAAGGGATTATTTGTAATGTATGAGGGGTGTAATGAAATTAGGAATAAGTGGGTGGAGGGTAATGTGAGCGGAGGGGTAATGTTGGGATTTAAAACTTAGGAGTAGGATTAATACCAAATAATTGATATATAAACCTTAGAGCAAACCTTTACTCCTTTGCCTTTTCTTCTGCACATGAAACAATATTTGATAATTGACTTGTGGCGCATTTTTACTAGCAGCCTGTGCATTTATAAAAACACAAAATGAAGCCTTTCTTTTCTTTTTTCTTCCCTAGCATTTTATTTTCCTTTTGCCTTCTTTATTTAGGGTAGCTAACAACTAATAAAACATTAAATTGGCCTAACATTTTAACTTTTCTTTCTTTTTCATCCATATCCTAACTTAATATTTTAAAATTATTTTGATTAATATACTAACTTACAAAACCAGATAATGTTACAACACAGGCAGTGGCTTACCCTTTCCAGTGCAATTATCTACCAATTCTTGCAGTCCCTCTACTGCTTTTTGGAAAGATCGAGTAAGTCGAGCAAGCCACTCAGAACCAAAAAGTGGGAAGGGCCCCTTTCAAAAGATTTAACAAATTCTCGAAAAGGTGCAATGGGAATTCAAAGTAATAGATAGCTATCGGGAGAAGCGAAGGTATAAGTAGCTCTCATGTAGATGGAAAGGTCAACCTTTCCTATTCATTCTACATGGATCTTTCCTTCTCTATATGGTGACCCATGGTAGATAAAGGGACTCGAGACTCAGTATCTGTTTTCTCTAAGGGATTCTATCCCGATCATCCCTTAGGAGCTTCATGCAGGTATGTAAGAAAGATGTTAACAATGAAGGATTTGTTTCTTGCACAGTATTGACTTATTCAGGCTTCTCCTTGTGTTTACCCTGAGGCTTTGATGTAGAAGCTCATGCATTCGCAAAGCTCCTCTTTGCCTCCATAAAAGTTTCCTTTGCTTTATTCAAATCAAATCCAGCCTCCTTGTCAGCAGCCTTGTGTACCCATACATTTACCTCTGGTTGTTTCCCTTTATCCTCCCCGGTAGTTATATCGCTCCGCGTAACAATATTAACACTGGGTCCATCTTCACGTGATTTTGATCTCATCATCTGGATGTTCTGAGTGGGTTGTTGCATCTGGGTCTTCTTTTCTTGAATTTTTGGGATGAGCACGGGACAATCTTCTATGACATGATCAAACTATTAACAATATTGACAAGAGGGGTGCGTTGGTTTCTAATAATCTCGTGCAAAGTGACCTCGTTCTCCAGAATTATAACAAATGATCTGGCCATGACCTCTTCTAGCTCCTCCCTCTCGTCCTCTTCCTCGTCCTTGGAACCCTCCACATGCTGCAATTGTGCATTGATCCTACTGGGGACGTGCCTCCATCTGTACTCTATATGTTGGGAATCTATCCATCATTAATTCATAACATCGGTAATTACGGTCATCAGGACCTACAAACTTATAGAAATTGCAAAACAGGTGTTGGGGAGTCTGTAAAAACTTCTGTAACAAGTGGCAATTGTCTATCATATGTTTTCCTATGATTTGGCAGATAGTGCACCATGGTACCACGCTTGTACTCATCCCAGTGGTATTTTTTGGCTTCAGGGGGACATGACCTCCCCCAACTAGGTAATTCTGATACACCGAGTAATGATCCTTTTTGTGACCATGGCTTTTGCATTTTAAACACCATACTTCCGCATGGGTCTCATTCTGGACTTATTTTCCATTTTTGAGACTCTGCAACTCCATATGCAGGCTAGCCAACTGTGATTGAATTTGTTGTACTCCTAAATTTGTGTCCTAGATAGGTGAGGCCTCCAACTTCATAGCAATATCTAGTGCCTCAACCTGCGTTCCAATCTTCTGTTGTGACAGTGAAATCTCAAATAAGGTAGTAATGAATCAATATACCAATCCTTGTGTTGTTCATACGTGATGTGCATATTATCCTGTTGCAGCAAACATTTCAATCTTTGTTCAAAATCCCATGCAAACTCATTGACCTTTTTCTTTATTTCTTTGACCTTCGTTAGAGACTAGGCTTGTGACTTAGGCTTCTTGAATTCATCATTTAGTGTGTATTTCATATCTTTCATTGTCACAGATAGATGAGTCGTACTAAACTTTATATACCAGCTTAATGCCCTATCTTGAAATGTTTTGACCAGCTGCGCTTACTTTAGGTCACCATCCGTTATTTGTTGTTGCTTCCACACAACATCTGCTATGAACCAGAATTGCTCAGGGTCTTCTGTCCCCATATCCTTGAATATGGGAATCTTCATAACATTCACCATATTGAATAATGGAGGTGGAGGTGGAGGCGGAGGTGTATGTGTAGGTGTGTGAGGTGGAGGTGATGGCGGAGGTTGAGTGGATGGATATGGTATTCCCATGATACTGTGATTTACCGTCTGCGGCGCACCTTGAGGCGTCTTCAGACTACTAATTTCTTCGTCACTATCAGACGCTCCCAAAAAAGGATTGTACTCAGCACCTGAATCTAGATATCTAAAGAATGGTTTCCACTCCGTGTAGTTCTCATCAAGTGTCAAATAAACATGAATTCAATGGCATAACCCATTTCTCACATAATAACATTTTAATCCAAGTTTTCAGGGACTTCAGATATACCTCTTGGTCCTTTGAAAATCCGACATTCAGCTTTGCTATAACTAATATATGTGTCAATCGTGAGCTCAGTAATGAATCCACCCAAGATGTTATCGATATAATAGTCGAAAACCCTCGCGATCTTGTTTTCTGAACCTTCCAGGAACCTTACTAACTCTGGACTCCATACAATAGGGTTATCCAACTTCCAGGTACCTTGACCATCTTCTAATTTAGCCAACCATTTGTAAAACTCACACGGAAAAGAGTAGAAGAAAATTTCGTGTTCTTCTGTATACAGGTATCTATTCAACCATTCTTCCTTAGACATGCATGAATTCCTGTTTTCCTTTGCTACAAACTCGTTCAACGTTTGATCTATCCACTTTTCATTCTCTTTCTTAGTCGGTATCCAGTTATGTCTCATCACAAATTCCTAAGATATATACTGGTCCCGACAACGAAATCATTTGTTGGCTTGAGGGGGCTTGGACCCAGGTTCAAAGTTAGCTATGCTAACTGACAAAACCTTAGACTACTGGCCCTTTCGGAAACAACCCGCGTAGCATAGGCTGTAGTCTCACCCAAGGCAGTATTAGGGGATGCTAAAACCAGGTTTCTACATCCAAAGGACCATGTGATGTGTTTATGTTACTTTTAGGGCTTTATTCTGACCTTCACAAACCCTAACCATCGAAACCCAGGAATTACAGTGACTCATAGATAACATATCCAAACACTTTGCTAATTGTTATAAACATTCATAACATCATGTAATTAATTAGATCTACCCCTTTCACACATCTATTAAGTATGTTTCATGATAACATGCAGTAAACAGAGTGAATGTATAGTAAATTCAGAAGTAAACACTAACATATAGATACACAGATAATGCTCCAAAATAACCTTTATTATGCTCAGATCTTTAATTACAGACTCTTTCAACCCTGCACACACAACTGCAAGGGCCCACGCACTCAGTTGCAGACTTACCAAGGTCTCCGCGCACACAGCTGCAGGAGCCCTCCCCTTCACCTAAGTACAAAAAACAAACTTCTCTTACTTATATCATTCACACATAGATTGATTCTTCGTTATCTCTCATGAATCTCTATGACTCATTTTTATATCATTCTCTATTACAATACCATGGTCTGCGCCATGGGAGGTCACAAAACAACCTAACTCCTAACAAACTAAGGGGCTTTGACCTTCCTAAATCCCCTTTGACTGCTATTGACCCGCATGCTCCGCTCCTCAAAATGCGGATACTTTACAATAATAACAAAACTTTTACAGAATTTACCCTGGGGGACCCTGTCCCAACAGAGGGTTGAAATTTCAGGATGTCAGAACGATAGAATTGTTGCACTAAAAATTGTCACCTTAACATTATGCAATCTGTGTGAGTCCATTACCACTCATACTTTCCTCCTTTGCAAGTCTTAAGTCTCAGTTCCTCATATCAAGCCTTGAAAATAAGAGAAAGCCCTCAAAAGTCTCTAAAACTCTGTTTCCGCACTTTCTCTTTGCATTACCTGTGGTCCCGCACCTAATGGTCATGTCTCCTGTGCACCTGACCGATCTGTCTCTGTATTATGGGTGCGGACCCTGTAAGAGTTAAAAGGCGTGAGTATATTCTAAAAAACTCACTTTTAGTCATTTCTAGAAGCTTCTGGAAGGAATCTTGAGGTGGGAAGTTCGCTCTCTTAAGGTTCATGCATCCCATACCTTAAGGAGCTAACCCCTTGATGTGAGGAGCTTATCCCTTTGAAGGAGGATTCTATCCCTTCATAGGTGGACCTGTAACCTCCTCCTCTGCACTATAAAATGAAGCATTGGGCTGGTTACTTTGGAGGTTGAAAGCTAAATATTTTTGAGGTGAAATGCTACTGAAACTTAGTCTTCTTTAGTTGAGTTTTTATGAGGAGAGATTACATACCTCTAAGATCTCATTTGGAGGAGTGCAAGGCTTGCCAAAGTCAAGGAAATTCCTGTTTCGGACCCCAGGAAGAGCTTGTTCAACATCAAGGCTGAAAAGGTTGTAAGGTTCTTCTACTTCAAAGTTAATACAAATAAGTTTGTTTTTCTCAATAAGCTGTTGATTCATGGTTTATTTTATGGATTCCTTGATCACCATAATAGACATGATTTATGGTATTTGCTATGCAGGTGCTATTTGATGTTTGCTTGTTTGTGATTGCAGGTTCTCAAAGGTAACTCTTTTGAATGATTGGAGGATGGCTACTATGAACAAGCATTGGATCTAAGGTAGGGTTTTAACACCTTTATAGTATTTATTTGTAAATTGCATATGTCTAGAGAAAGATAGATTTGTTTGTCTGTTTGTTTCTAGACTATCTTCTGATACTAGGGAGATCGGCCTTGTCCGCAAGATTGATTTATTCGACCAACAAATTGGCGACTTCGTTGGGGATGTGAATTTGGTTTTTGATTTTCCTTTGTCTTTGACTTGAGAAACTTGTTTTCGTTTTCGGTTTTTGATTGATGTATGTTGGATTCGGTAGTTTTTAGAATCTAGATTATTTTTTGTTTTTTTCAAAGTTTTTAGGGGACTGAACTTTCTCTTTACAGACAGTGCGGGCATCTCCACACTTTTCCTTTAGTAAACAGAGCGGGACTGCACCTGGTTCTTCTGGAAGCCTGTGGACCCTGTAATTTTTTTTGAAAAAACCTAAAATGTTTCCTTCTAGTTAAGTTTAGATTTCATTTAAGGTTTTTAGTGTCTACCCAGATCTGCATGTGTCCTGTCAAAAATCTCTTGTGGGTTAGTTCCCATGGTATTTTTGTTTTAGATGATTTTCTAGAAGTTTTGCATACCTGGAGTGGTTTTCACTTGGTCTCTGTAGTGACTCAAAGATTAGAAGCTTGAGAAACCTTAGATTACCCTGGTGTCTTTTCATCTTCTTGATGAGTTTGAATTGGTTGTGAAATCTGTCCTTTGTGAGAAATAGATTTAGTTTTCTCCTTGTAAATCTTTGAACAAGCTTTGTCATAAGTTTTGAATTTCATTTTTATAAGAGAAAACATATCTGTATGTTTTTTGATTGATTTGTTATTTTGAACAAATGAATCCTTAGTTTACTTAACAACTAAGTAAAACGTCCTCAAAAAGATTAGAAGCTTTTATTCAATTAGGTTTTTTAAAAAAGTTTTTAGATCTCAAGATTAGTTTTTGTAGTTTTGAATGTTTTCTAGAACTTGTAGATCTCTTTTGAAGTAAATTGTTTTTTTGTAGTTTCGAGTTTTGAAAAAGGAAAGGGATTTATTGTGAGCATTAATTAGTAGTCTCGTTTTAAGTTCTTATTGAAAAAGACAAAAATATTTTCTTTCCATTTCCATGTTAAAAGAAAGAATTGTTTCTTAAAGAATTGCATTCTCGAACTCTTTCTTTTAGCTAGAATTTCATTGAAATCTGGGAAGCTTCTCTTGAAGGAGTCAAACATGAGATCATGTCCGAACCTTAGAGACAGTCAAGTCTGTTTCATTGGGAAAGATAGAATATTTGTGTGTATTATAAATGGTAAACCTCAGACTAACCATTTTCGAGGAGCCTAGGGTCACTTGTTGGTAAACATCGGATTGATCAGGTCGAGGAGCCTTCAAGGGGATTGAGCTTTGTTACTCTGCCCTTGCGTGTAGATCGGATCATAGACTGTTCCCCCAGTTGTATTTGTTGTTGTTGGTAACCTTAGTGTCCATAAACTTAAGATTATATCCTAAGGTGATGGTGAAGGATGGGTCTCATTGTACCTGGAACAGACGTCGACTAGACTCACTTGGACTCTCTGGGGGGTTCTCTTCACTCGAGATGGTTGTGTGAAGAAACTTGCGCCAGTCTGTTTCATTAAGCAGGTTTTCGGGGTAACTATTCTAACCGCCCATTCTGTATTAAAATTCTACGACGTTGGATTTCATCACCAACTAGTGTTTTTAGTACGGGAAGTCACTTTTTGTGTGTGGTTTGAACTCTTAGATTTTTTTGTTTTAGGCCTGTGATTCAATTGTTTGTTTCTTTAGAGACTTTAGGTGATTTAATTGAAATTTTCTTTGTTTGCGTGTGATTAATTAAATATTTAATTGTGGCTGAATTACCGAGACAATCTCGTAGACTTCAGGGGAAACCTCCTGAGAACACACGAAGTTAGCTTGAAGGGCTACGAGCTCTTGTATAACCTAGTGACAATAGAGTTGGATCCCTAGAAGCTGGAGAGTCATATTTAATTGTTCATCCTGATTATCAAATACAAACGACAGAGTATATTTTTGAGCCAATTTCATTTTCCAAAGTTACTGGTAGCATTTATCCTACCAGTGAATTAGCTGAAGACCCTGAAATTTCTGAGCCTGAAACTGAACCTGCTGCTACTCCAACTTCAGGATTTGCTTCTCCAACTTCTGGTGGTCCTGGTTCACCCAGGGTAGGAAATGTCATTACCAAAAATCTTCCTTCTGGCCTCATTTCTATTGAAGAACTTTTCAGTCCAGACAAAGACGTAGTTGTTCCCGAAAACCAACCAACTTTAAATCTTAGGGAGCGTGAATCAATTTTCTACAGTCCTTTTAGGAGTGACGCTTGGTATGTATCATTGACAATTTTTTTAGAAAACCAAGGTCTTGGTTTTTCACCACCTCGAATTCCTTTTCATCCTACACCAAGAGGTTATTATCCTCCATTGAATATCTCAAGACAGTCATCTATGTTTTCCCAAACACCGAAAACATTTTTATATTCTAGTCCTTCTGTTCCTTTGAGGTACCAGTCACTTACTAGTACTTTTTCAGGAGCATCTCCTCAACCCATTGAACATGAGTTATCAACTGGTAATAATGGAATTCAAATGTTGAGCGCAGAAGAAAATCTTATGATGTCTGATAGTATTCCAAATCCTCAACCTCAAGGTAGTCAATTACCGCCTGGGGGGCAACCTCAAGGTAGTCAGTTACCGCCTGGAGGGCAACCTCAAGGTAGTCAGTTACCACCTAGGGGGCAACCTCAAGGTAGTGGACTAATTATCGCCTGGGGGGAAACCTCAAGGTAATCAGTTACTACTTGGGGGGCAACCTTAAGGACAGTACATACCGTCAGGACAGTACATACCTCAAGGTCAACCCCAGACTCAGTACATACCTCAAGGTCAACCCCAATTTCAATACATACCTCAAGGTCAACCCTAGTTTCAATACATAACTCAAGGTCAACCCTAGTTTCAGTACGTGCCTTAGGGTTATCAACCTCAATTTCAGTACCCAACTGAAGGTTTCCAACCACCTTCTGGTCAACCATTTTTACAAGGAGCTGGAAATGTGCCGCTTAATTATCAGCCCTACGTTCAACCAGGTTATGGTCCTCCATATGCACAACCTTTTATGGGTCCATACCCCGGAATGAATATGGTGTGGGATCCATCTCAAACTCAACAGACCATGCAACCTAATGTGCAGTTATCAAGTCAACCTGGACAACCTTTGGTTTTTGGTCCAACCCAGCAACCTCTCCAACCTAATGTTCAAACCTCTGCACCTGGTTTAGTTCAACAGCTTGGGCCTAGCTCACCTTGAATTCCGCCTCAAACTGCTGCTGCAACTACTGCAACCTCTGTTCAACCTACCACACCTATTTGTGGAGTATTTGTAGCTTCGGTTTCTATTGTTCCCGCATCAGTGCAAACTCCTCAAGTCTCTTTACCACAGTCAGGGCCTAGAGTTCAAACTTCGGTCTAGATGCCTGCAGGATAAGCTGGTCCAAGTACGGTTGTCACAAGTCAACCGAAATTCACTTATCAACCATACCAGGGACAATATCAATTCGGTCCTACTGTACAAAACCCAGTTTATCAGTATCAACCGTACCTTGGCTATACTTATTAACAACCTCAACAACCCCAGTTTGGTCTGGTTAATCCTGGTTTCCCGGGAGGTTATAACATTCCTAATGCAAATCCAATTCCAGGTTATCCTGGATATCCTCCTCCTTGGGCTGGTCTTATTACCCAAGGTTTTCGCGACCCTAACCGTTAGCTACCATTTATTGCAACTTTGGATTTACTTGATTTGTCGCGCCTTATGAACGATCCGATTTACTATCTTCCGTATTGGCTGCCAATGCCTAGTAAGTTGCCTAGCGATATCCCGAAATTCGAGGGTAAGTCAGGAGAGGATCCATCAAATCATGTTATGACTTATCACCTTTGGTGTGCATATAATTCCATCATTGATGATTCAATTCGATTACGTCTTTTTCAACGAACTCTGATTGGTCTTGCCGCCAAATGGTACATTGAGTTACCACGAGGCTCTTTTTATAATTTCAGTCAGTTAGCCACTTGTTTCTTAACTCATTTTCAGTTGCCTATCAGATATGACAATGGCACAAAACTGTTAAGTTCACTAAAACAATCCACGTCCACATATATTTCTGATCATATTCATGAATGGCGACGTAGAAGGCGTTTAGTGAAAGTTTTCATTCCAGATCAAATTTTAGGGGACTGGTTCGTTAAATCATTGTTACCTAAAATCACTGAAGATGTAGCTAAGGTAGGAGTTGTCACTGAAGAGCAAGTCATTGCTCAATCTTAGTACCTTGACCTCATCTATACGTAGTTAGGTACTTTACATGAAAAAATCCCTAATCTTCCAAAACACGGTCAAATAACTGCAACTCCTTCAGGGTCTCATGCCGCTGACGGTATGATTGGTTCAGTTAGTACTAAAAGTAAGAAGAAATTTTCAAATAATTCTCGTCCTATTATAACTTTACCTGATTCCCCGACAGGAGATTCTTCCACTGAAATTCCTGCCGATATTCATGTCGTAGAATCATCTACGGCCAAATCCAAAATCGGTAATAAAAAGAAGCGGAAGAAGAAAAACAACAAAACTTAAAAGAGAAAATGGATAAAAATGAATCTACTGATGAAAAACACAAACCTCGCTATCCTTGTTTCATTTGCGATGAGCATCATTTTACCAAAGACTACCCACATCGAGCAGAGGTTTCGAAAATCGTTAAAGGTTCTCAAACACCTACGGTCTTGAAGGATCCTTTTCCTAATCAAGATAGTAAGATGATTGGTTCTTCCTCGAATGCCTCAGAAGAACCCATTATGATGATGTCTCATGTCAGGATTGCAACGCGATCGCAAGATTATGGTAGTAAAAATCCTTTTGGTGGTAAAGAAGCAGAATATTCTAATTCAAACACATCAAATACAACTCCTCCTGGTTCTGATCCGCTACAGATCGAGAAACCCAACCCTGAATTAGTAATCAAACCGCATGCTAAAGGTATACTTCGTAAATTAGTTTTCAATCCACATGCGAGAGCTGCTCAGAATTATAACATTGTTGAAGATTTAGCTATTTCCCCTTTAGCAATGTTGGCTTTGGAAGTGCTGCAATCATGCCCAACACAACGTAAATTACTATTGTCTGCTATAGGAGCTACTGATATTTAGGGTTCGAACCTAATAATCTTTGATTTAGAGAATAGTACGCCTCGCCTACCTCATCAAATGGCTTTCCAGATTCCAGTGTTAGTAAAAAACAAGCCTTGCTTTCGGACTGTGATTGATGAAGGAGCTTCTACGTGTGTTATGTCGATCCAATGTTGGAGATCACTTGGTTCTCCCACACTTAATCAGTCTCCGATGATTCTAAAGGCTTTTGATGACTGAGGGTTCCATCCTTTTGGTATTTTGCAGGATTTACCTATAGCGTTCGAAGGCAAAACCGTAAATCTAGATGTGGAAGTGGTTGATGCCCCTCTAGATTACAACCTTCTCTTGGGTCGCAGTTGGTCTTATGCTATGACTGCTATTGTTTCATCGGTCTTTCGGCTTATCAAGTTTCCTCATAACGGAAATATCATTACGATAGACCAGCTGACTTATTTCTCATCTGACCCAGCATCTACGGATAGTATTCAACACGTCGATAAAACAACTATCCCTTACAAGGATGTTGGAGTAGGTTTGATTAAATATTTTGGTTTACTAGGAAAATTTTCCTTCCCTCCTCCTAACGTATCGCCTTCTATTGCAACTATTCATATGATTTCATCGAGCACTATTGCTTTTGATGACCCTTGGATCGTACCTTCCGATTCTGAGGTGGATTCATTTAATGGCGTGATGCCTTTGAGTCCCTTTGAAATTGCATATCAGGCTATAGAGTCGTTTTCTGACTCTTGTTCAACCAAAATTGATCCAATGAATGTGGTCCATAGGGAATCAATTTCTATATCAAACTCAACTTCAACAACATTTTCTGATCCTGTTCATACTGATGAGCAGATTCATGAACTTTTGTCTGTTGATGATTTACCATGGGAAGATCTTCATCATCGATCTTCATTTTTACCTGAGCTTGATCATTTTGAAAATGATTTTTCCTCTATTTTTACTACTGACTATGTCAAAGACCCGCAGAATCCATTACAACATTCTGATTCTGAGTTAAATTTGGGAAATATCTCTCGAAAGGTTCCTATTGACATTTCAGTTAAGCCTGGAATTATTGAAAACATTCATATAGGTGCTTCCTGTACGGACGATGAAATCCAAACTTATAAAGCCCTATTTCAAGAATTCCCCCCTGCTCCTCTTCACCCTATAATTGCTGTCGGTCCTTTCGCAAAGTGGGGTATTGACTTTACTACATGTAACCCTTACTCGGCTGGGGGCATGCGTATATTATCCTAGCGGTAGATTATTATACTAAGTGGGCTGAGGCGATGCCTACATTTTCGGCAAACGACAAAACTGACGGTGTCTCTTTGGGTAAACCCAGAAATGGACTTTATCTAAAGAGATATTATGCTTAAGTTCTAGGTGGAGATTTTTTGTTAGATTAGTTTCTTTACAGCTAGTGTGTTTTAGATTAGAAAAGTGTGCCTAGTTTAGAGAGTGCTCTTATCACTATTCCTGCTTATCTTGATTTTACTCTTGATATTGCAGATGTCGACGTCTCTTCAAACATACATTGGTTTTGCTGATGGTGCTTGTCGTAGTACACAAAACATTTCTTCCGTAACTTGGGTGATCTATTTACCCTCTGATGAGTTAGTATCTATGCATGGGGTAAGCCTCGATCAAAAAATGAATAACATTGCAGAGTATAGTGCAGTGATTGAGTTATTATTTGAATCCATCTCATTTGGGATTCAGAGTTTGATTGTTAGGTTAGATTCTAAACTCGTTGTATTACAGCTTAACAGGGTCTATGCCATTAGAAATCCAGTGTTATTAAGATTATTTTTGAGAGTTCGTCTCTTGGAACGTGAATTTGATTACATTGAATATTAGCATATTCCAAGACATTTAAATACATTAGCAGATGCAGTTGCTTCTCGTATGATAAATAAACATTTGCAATAATCAAAATAGTAAATTTAAAAACATTCAATAACATGAGATAAGCCGGTAATAATGATATATCATAGTATAGAAGAAGTGTGTCAAAATGTAAATCGGATATGGGTTCATTTTTACACAAGCTTGAACCATGGAGAACTCTACTTGGATTCGGTTTCATGTTTACACAAGCTTGAAACGAAAAACTATGCTTGTTATAAGTTCGCATGCCCCCAGCATTGTTGGTGCCATTACATGACCTCCTTTTTCCTCCTAAAAACATATCATTTGACTACCTCTTTCCATCATATATCTCTCAGATCCTTCGAAAATTGATTAGTTAATAGTCCTATAGTTATTAAATTGCATTAAAATTGATTTAGGAGTTTTATGTTAACAAATTAGGAATTTTTGGTAAAATGGCTACAGGAAGTTCCAACATCATGTAATTGGTTCATTGTTTGACATGTGGCATGACAACTAGGTTAGAGCGAAGGGTAGGGATGAAAAGCAGAATGTCCAAGCATGGACGAATACCTATCCTACATCAGAATCGACCCTCCTACATGCACGGTCAACGAAGGTCAAACTATAGCATGTTGGCGACAAAGGCAGCAACAGAAAGCATTCTAAATTGATTTAGTTTTGTTCCTTTTTGAAATCAGTTTAGGATAGAAACATTTTCCAAAATCACGACATGGTAAAAGCGGTAACAGCCACATCATGAATGTATATTCGTTTCGAAATGTAAGGGTTGTAAGACCGTATGTAAACACAGTTCTGAGTAGTGGATCATCATCGTTGTTTCATTTTGAAAACAGAGTTTTTGAATTTAATATCAAGGACATAGTTACAGTCACGATCTTCTTGCGTTGATTTGATAAGTGTTTGATAATAGTCCAGTATACCTCTGGAACGCGGACGGGCCCTGCGTTAACGTGGTATACTGTTATTTTCTTTTCATTTGCAACTTAGGGTATTAAATGATATGCGTAGTGATTAGAATTGGTTTATGTTTATGATATGCGTAGTGATTAGAATTGGTTTATGTTTATGATATGCGTATGGTTTATGTTTATGATCGTGCTTGAATAGATCATCACTGAGATCGTGAATCGTACCCCGTAAGGGATTCGATCCCTTGTTGTCTTTTAAAGCAATGTAATAAACTCTTATGCTTACAATTTCTATATATTTTTATCTTGTATGAATGTTAATGAATGCTGAGTATTTGTTGAGCAGGGGTTTAATGCATGGTGTCTCTGTAAGGGGATTAAAATCTTGGTTTGAAGTCATACACAACGTTTTAATTTGATAAATGAGTTGAATGACAGTGTTGTAATTAGGTAGATTAACTGAGTGACCTGAGTGTTTGGGTGATAGGTAACATACCTCAATCTTCCGTAAAGAAGTCCTGTGACCTACCATCATAACCACTTAGCTAATAATCATTTATGTCTATATACTTTAGACGCATGCCTCTAAGTTTACGCATCCTGGTCAATAATAAATATAGCCTAGTCTAGCACCCTAGACAGGACACTACATTTAGGCGTCGTTGCCGGGGAGGCGTACTTAAAGGATTTAAAAAGAAAATAAATTCAATAAACAAAAAAAAGCAAAAACACAGTTAGAAATCATGTTCATTTATGCCTAGATTTAGAGACAGTCAGGGTAGATTCATAAAAACCCCCCACCATTCAAAAACTAACCCATCATTATCAGGAGCAGACTCTTTAAGGAATTCAACACCAGTTGAGGAAGTCATCATACAAGCATTAGAGGATAAACAAAAGTCAGGACAAAGACTTACTCTCATCGAAAGGGAAACTTTATTAACACATAAATCGCAGAAGAAGTACTTTCCTAGGTCTTCCACACAAGGAGAAAGTAGCACAGTGACCGAACAATCTTTCTTTAATCTCCTCTTTAAAACAAGCGACTCTGACACAGAGAAACCTATTAGAATGGCTGAGGAAGGAGATGGATCAATACCACATCAAGGACATAGAGCCGAAGAAGAGTTAACTTTTCCGTTTCCTATACATGAACCACAAGAAGATGATGAGATCAAAATGAAGAACATACCTCCATCCGTGCTACCAACCTTTTATGGTATGGCTTCAGAAGATCCAGACTCATTCTTGTTCGAGTTTGACATTGTATGTCGAACATATGGCTATAC
>APFE030044176.1:40178-57369 GCA_000404065.3 Pinus taeda | reverse complement strand
AAAAAGATCATTCATTCTTTCATGAGCAGATTGGGAGAAGGAGAGCAAGAGAGCAAGGGAGATTTCTGGACAGGAAGGAGAAAGAGGCAGCAGTTTGGCACAAATACCAGGCAGCTCTTCAGCAAATCAGAACAGCAGAAAGAACAAGCATACAGCTGAAAGAACCAGCAATAAAAGGCAGATTTTTTGAGCAAACAACAAAAAACAGATTTGTTTTTGCACAGAAATCAAGGCAGCTGATTTTCTGCACAAAAATCGAGGTCCGTACAGCCTATCTGTACCGTCCGTACAGCATGTCTGTATCGTCCGTACAGCCATCCGTACCGTCCGTACAGTTGTCGTGCAACATTGTGTTGCTGTTTGGAAATTTCTGGTGGGCTGTGAGGCTCAGAAATCGAGATAAGTTGGAAATTTGTTTGCTGATTTTTGCTGATTTTCGCTGAAATTTCTCACTGTAAAAAGGCATTTTCCATAAATAAAGAAGAGATCTCAAATTGGTTTTCCCCAAGAGTTGTAGGGGGTTTTTCCAGGGTCACGTTGACCAAAAATATCAGTGTTTTAATGTGTTTTAATGGCTGTTTATTATTTCTGATTTTTATTTCTGCCAATTTCCAGCATTCTGTAAATTTTCCAGAATTTGTGTTTTCAGCAAATTTATTTTTTCAGCATTGTTGAATGTATGGTTATGGGAAAGGGCATTTAACTACATGGGAGAAATAAAAAGAAACTGAAAACCGGGGTGGGAAAAACAGAAATTTTAACATAATGTTGTGTGTTTGGAAACATGAATGAAAATCTTTAAAATTATGTGCTTTTATAAAAAATAAATATTTAATGTATTTTTTACAACAACCGAGTCATTGAAATCAAGTTGGCCGAGTCGATACCGAGTCGGAGTCGACCCTCAACCAAGTCGAAGTCGGAGTCAGAGTTTTAAAACATTGCTTCCTAATGAAAAAAACATCATAGCCCTTGTTTTGTAACTGAGACACAGAGATTAAGTTCATCCCCAGTCCAAACACATGTAGCACATTGGTAGCTTGAAGCTTATCCTCTACTTCTGTTTGAAAAACTATAGTACCTCTTCCTATGGGGTACATTTTGACTTATTTCCCATGGTGATTTGGAACTTCATTTGTTCTTCTTAGTAGCTCAAAAAACATTCTCTTATTCTTGTCATGTGCGCAGAAGCTCCACTATCAATATAACAAACCTCTGAGGAAGCAGAAATTGCCAAGCAAGCGACTTCTTCTTCTAGTCTGGAAGCTAACATAGAATAGTCATGATCCATATTCTTCATGCTTTCCTCTTTCCCAGGAGAACTGCGTGAGTCCTTTTGAGTTGCTGCTCTAGCATCATGCTCTCGACTCATTGCAGATTCTCTAATCCCGTTGCCCGATCTCAGCTCTGATACCATGTAAAGCTTCCAAACACGAAATTTTACTGCAGTAACTGATTTATTTCTCCTACTTATTTTCCACAATAAGTTATTTACAAAACCCTTCAATAAACATCAAAGTAAATTCTACTGCACTTGTCACATAACAACATAGGGAAAAGAACAAAGAAACACAAGCACAAGATCAATCACATCAACACAATTATTTTTGGACAATCGTCCCCGGAAAAACCCAATGCGGGAAAATCGGTGCAGCAGATGAGGGTTTATTTATTAATCCTCAACAACAACCTCTTTATAAGGAATGATTCTGCAAAACATAGAGAAACTTCTGAGAAACAACCTAACATAATTTTTCTCCTCAATTTGGAGAAATTCTGACACCCTAGAGACCCTCCAGCCTTCTCTGCATTATCTGCATGAGGACTGCGTGAGAACTACGTCCCTAGCTACGATGTCTCTCAGAGCTCTCCCTCTGCGTTCTCTCTGAGGCATTGCGTCACCTCCTCCTCAGTCTTTGACTGATGTTGATACCCTCCACTTCCTTCACCCTACAACTCTCCCTCTGAAATCAAATTCTTACTCCTTGAGAATCGATTTCCCTTGGGTTACTGAGTATTTGCCCAGTGTATCTTTAACTAGCCCTCAAGCCTCTTATTATACTTTTATTGTTGATGAATCATTGGCCGAGATTAAGTCTCTAATCAATGACTAAGACTAAATGAGACTTGATCCTAGTCTCTTAGAAGCTTCTCACCCATATTTTCATTAATACCTACTAATATTTTCATTTTCCTAAGTTTAGACTTAGGAACCCCTTTAAAAATATTAATTATTTTAACAAAATACAATCCGGGCGGAATTTCACCAAATGATTTTTGGGTATTGGAGATCTCATGTGTTCTAGCCCCTCCACAAAATTTCGGAGCTAGAGCACATCCGATGCTAGCCAAAATCAACATGAAGAATCTGCGTTGTTGTTGACTCTGCACTATGCCACTTTACACTATTGCCAACACTGCACTGCACTCCTCAACACCTGACCACTACTAGTTTGCAACTGTCACTCTGGAATCTAACTATAACTCTAACATTGATCCATCCTTCTATTGAATACTATGGTCCCCGTAGCAAGGTAATGACACATGACAAGGACACCTCAATGGACCTTGTCCATGTATGCACTGCTCTGGGACTACAGCTCTAGATCGCCCCACCTCTCTCCTAGAGGTATAGCCGCAAACATTGCAAAATATTCCTCCAACTTGGAGGACAACCTATCAATCTCAGCAGATGCTGCTTCCTGGTCCTGCTTCTCTTGCTTCTCCTTCTTCCTGAGAGGACATTGTGTACTGTAGTGGTTGAATTCACCACATCTGAAGCACTTAACCTTTGATAGGTCCTTCTTCTTCTTTTCCCCTTGCCCCTGACTAGGACCCTTAGATGTTAGGGCAGCATTTTCTTCTTCCTTCGCACCCTTCATGCCCTTGCTGCTATTGTTGTTAATGGTACTCTTTACTAGAGCTAATGGTACTCTTTACTAGAGCCCACCTCAACTACTCCTGTTGTAGATCGAACCATATCTTGTCCCATTTAAGCAATGTGTCTCTACCCAAGATACTTTGGAAAAACACTTGCCAGTCATCTGAGACACTATTCAGTGTCAACCGTAGAAGCTATGTGGGTTAGGGTGCCTCCCCAACGATTGATAGTTGATCTCAGACTTCCTGAATCCTGTTGAGGAAGCCATCTATGCTCTCACCCTTCTGCATCCTTATGCTCCTTATCTTCTCACAGAGAAACATCTTCCGCTACTCGGAATAACTCTAAAATAACTCAGAGAGAGCATCCCACATCTCCTTGGTCATACCTTTGTCTGCCACATGTGAGACTAGATGATCTCGAACTCCATCCAAAATCATCCTCTTCACCTTCACCATTTATTTTTTGTACTCCTTGAGTTGATTGGCAATCGGGGGTACTACTACCACATTCTCCACATAGCCTTTCAGGCCATATTCGTCCAGAAGGAAGGACATCCCAACGTTCCAGATGGCATAGTTGGAGGTTCCCTTCAACCTATCCCGATCTTTAAACCTTGTTGTGGCCATCTCTGAAACTAGTCGAAAATCTCTCTCCTTTCCTCTGCTCAGTTGTTGAATCTGCTACTTGCACTCCCTTCTCAAGTGAGGAAATTTGCTCACAACTACTGCCAATCTGCGACTGGAAAAATTACACCTCTAAAACTCGAGATCCCTTGAGAGAACTTTTCCCTCTATGTGTGATATTTCTCTTTCCACCCTGCATTGATTCTGATTTTGTAAACTACAACAAAACCCTCTGCGCCCAACCAGGAAATATGCTTAGCGAAAATTTGAGCTACTGCTACTCCCTGTACCTGCTGGAATCACAATTCCGGGAAACTGGAATTTTCTACTAACCTATAACTGAAAATCAAACCCTTGCCCAACAATTCGAACTACTTGTCTAGGTACTGCGCCACACCAAAAAATTTTGGCCTGCTACTCACTCTGAACAACAAAATTCTCTTCTTCCGCTTCTAAGCTTCCCGGTTGATCAAACACTCTGATACCATGTGAAAAATTCACTACTCAAATCCTAGTGCAGCAACTGGAAATTATTCTGCTAATTGTTAATTAATTTAACAATTTATTTGCTACAGAAAATACTAAATAAATCACACTGCAACCTTCACAAATAAAATTGCGGAAAAATAATAGTGCCAGAAAGATGAGAAATATGCTAGCACACACACATCAAAAGTAACAGATATTTTTGAATAAATGTCCCCAGAAAAACCCAACTTGGGAAAACCGGTGCAGCAGCTAAGAGTTTTTATTATTATGCAGCAATGAGAAATTCCGAGTACAATCTGGATGCCAAATGGTGGCTATCCTGCAGAGAAAATACTGGAAAAAATAATCTTAGGGAAATTACCCTCACTCCGAGCAATCCCAACACTATCTAACGACTCTAACCTCTGAAAGGCTAGCCGTCCAACTTGGCGTACGTAGGCTCTACGTCAACCTGATGTTGTCTGCCACACGTGCTGCTTGAATCGATTGCCAGTCTAGTCATCTTGCCTGTTGCCAACTGGGAAAACGCTTCTTTGGCCCTCTGGAACCTCTGCCCAGCCTCTAGAACTAAAAACATCTTCTTTCCTTAGCAAATCAAACTTCCCTCTGAAGCCTCTGGACTACCTTTACGCGGCCTCCTGGAGAAATTTCAGCCTTTCTCTGCAATGCACTCACCGGATCTAGAAATCTTCCCCCGGCTTCACTATCTCTGCCCCTCTCAGTCTCTACTTCCCTACTAAAGCTCGAACTCTTCCAGCGTTGCTAGCTCTCTGGAAAATCAAACTCTCCAAGGAAATCGAACTCTCTGTGGTTCTCACAAGTATGTTCTCCATCTACCCATCGACTTCTTATTATAATCCTTTGTTGGACGTCCAATGGCCAAAATTAAAAGTTAATCAAGGGACCAGATTATTTCTCAGTGAATCCATGTGAGTTTCTAGATGATTCACGCCTTATCTCAATTAATTCTGATTAATTAACTGCTTCTCCTAAGTTTAGACTTAGAAAATAATTAAAAATAGGATAATAATCTAATTGAGACACTTCTAGGTGGAATTTCCATAAACGAATTCTGACTTATGGAGGACTCGTGTTTTAGCCTCTCCACAAAGTTTCGAGACTAGAACACCTCTGATGCTACAAAAACTAACACATCACCCAAGAAACAAGAATTGGCTTCCACCTAGATGCAAACCATATCAAATATCCTTTCAAACCTAATTTCACTCTCTCTTTCTCATTTTTGGCCCTTCAAGGCAAGCTGCTAGGGCTAGGGCTTAAGGCCAAGTTCAACTAAGGGGAACACATTGGCTTATTGTGAGGTGTTTCATATGGATTGAACCTAATTGCATCAAAATCTATCCTTTTCCGCAGTTAAAACATCCTCCTTAGGGTTGACGGCACAAGCTGAAAGTCATTTTTCACTAGGAAACCTTAACCTTGCATCAAGGCTTCAACTTAGGGCTTGTTGAAGGCTTGCGACTCCTTTGTTGATCATATTTATTTTTCATAAGCCTTTTCTTGGTCTCATATGCCTTTTTGAGCCTCTTTCATCGCTTTTTCCTCAAACCCTAAGCTATAACTACCTAGCTATAAGTACCTTTGATAGGTCTCTTGAAGTGCATGTTATTCCTTGTCTTATTGGATTGTACCTTGTCCTTAGTCTAAGTGCCCTTCTTGAGCCTATCCCATTCATCACCTCTGAACCATTTCCTGAAAATATCTATTAGATGACTAATACCAAGAATCCCCCCTTGTAAAAATCCATTAAAGAGCAAGAGGTGGTGTGTTGTGGTGACATTGGGCCTCCACCTCAGTGTTGTCCCTTGGTCTAGTTTTTCTCTTGTGAGGGCTCTCACAAGGCCCACTAGATATTGAGGCAACAGGTACATCTAGAGATTTAAAAGTTTGTATGCACTCTTCCTTGAGAGCACATGTCCCAAAATTGGAGCCACTATTATTAACTGCATTGCATGGCGATTGTATATGTTATTTAGATCACAAAAATTAGATTGTTTATAAGTTGTAATGATGGTTCTAGCCTTCCAAAGGATGGATTTATGGTGGTCATTGGTTCAGCTATGCATCATGCTCTTAATGGACCAATTTTATGGTGGTAAACTAGTCATATTCTAGTCACTATCACTTTGTGTTGCATGGTTACTTCATGTCTTAATTTCAAGTGTCCTCTAGCATGGTAGTGTATTTGCTTAGTATATTCGTAGTTTCGTTTATGCTCCATAACATTTCCATAATTTCATCTAGAAAATTTATTTGTTACAAGCATGTCTTCACTTTCTAACTATATGGAATGCACTTCACCTTTACAATTCCATCACAATCATCATTTCACCTAGATAGTTTTTTTATCACATCACATCTCTACCTTTCACCTAGGTAAAATACACATCACATTCACATTTCACTTCATCTCCATTTCCTAGGAGGCACATAACATCTTTTGCTTATAATTCCTCACGTCTTATTCCCTATTGGACCCTCACTTTTCATATTTCCGCTTTTCCATATGTAAACATACCTAAATGGTTTAGGATATTTTAACTAAATCCTAAAACCTTAGGTTGAATGCTTAATTATTGGCTTAATGGCATAAATTTGCTTTGGTTCAGAGATTTCAGCAAGTGTATTTTCCTGAGTTGAAGTTTTTTGCAGTGGACAAATGCAGATTTTTAAATTCAGATCACTAGGCATGCCCCCATAAGATTAATAAGCACTAGCCCAAATCGAGATGGATTGTGTAAAGCGACATTGGCACTTTCCCTAAGTCTTCTTCGACCCCCCTAGGATTAAATTCCCCAAGGATACTTTCAAATGATAATATTTTCTTTGCTATCCTTGCTTTGAAGATCATTTTCTTCTTCCTTGCAATCCTTCCTCTCAATTTCAGTCACTCTTAAACTTGAGCATGCTCCTGTCTGTTTTCATTCATATTTAATTCTCTTTATACACATCCTTGTTCACTAAATACTTTTGAACATTTTCCTATTCACATTTTGTGAACCATTTACATCATTGTCTTCAACGGACTCAAGTTTTGCTCTTTGCCCATCCACCACGGTATATTTGGAAGTATAATCCATTTGTTGCTTCATCAGACAATGAACCAAAAATGTACTACGCCATAAAATAAAAAATAATAAGGTCATCAAACAACATATGACAACATAATCAAAATCCATTAAATAGTAAGATCTATTACAATTTTTTACTAACAACCTTGCATAAGATTGCTTTTAGAAAGGTCTATATATTTTAGAAATAGCTGTACAAACCAAGCAAGAAAATGATATAATCGAAGTTGCATCATTTACTAAATTGTGAACCAATAAACATTGAAATCATAGGTGCATTGACCCTCAAATATTACTTGAAGAAACCAATCTAAGAAGAATAACTATGGTCTTCAAAAGATGATAATTATTAATATTGGTTGCAACTTTAAATATTGAATGATTTATTAAACCATTTGTAACAAAACCTAAAAATTTGTGAAGATACACAACAATTTTCTACCTTTGAACGATACCCAACATCAAGAATGCCAAAACCCCTACTTGAAATTGGTACTTCATCAAACTCCTCGGTGATCTGATTTACAATGAAATAAGAAGTTAGTCATATTCCCATAATAATATACTAGAGTGAAGTATTTTCTAAGTTCCTAAAAAATAATAAAATGACATAAGATAAATGCCACAACAAATGGACTAGATAGAACCAATACTCTAAAAAGAAACTAGGAAGCGAAAAAATAAAAAAAAACAACAACAACAACAAATGACACAAGCTAGCCAACAAAACTTGAGAATTTTTTTAAAGCAGATTTGACACCAACATCGAGGTTAAGTATCTAATCCATGCATCTTTTTTAAACAAGTATGCATATACACCTAGCATGCTATATATGTTTTAGCTGTTATCCCCTCTTGTTGAAATTTTGATGTTTTATGTTGTAACAATCACTTATTACAAAACTTATTTCTGCTGCAATATTAGATAAGCAATTGTAGATAGAACATAAATCTAATGCACAATAGAAAACAACCAAGAATACAATGAAACACGGAGAATTTAGGTCCAATGACCAGGCCAAAACCCAAAAGGGAAAACCCCAACCAGCTTCTTCTTCTATTAGAAATCAATTGTTCGGCAGAAATACAGAATACAATGAGATATCAAAAGAATGAATAAGCTCACCCAAATCTGAACAAATTGTACCATGAAGATCACTGGTAGCAGCAGCAAATGCACACAATGAGTCAACCTTCCCTTCAACTGAATCAACACTAAAGCACTGAATCAACCTTGACTCACCAAGCTTTTCCCTTACTCTTCAAGACTCTCTCTCTCTCTCTCTCTCTCTCACGCGCACAATTCTTCTCTACACTCTACTCTCTCTTTCTCAAGCTCGTACTCTCCTTTCACAATGCACAAGTAGTGAGTGGAGAAACAAAGAGGCACATATGTATAGGAGGAGCTAGGAATCCATGCCATAGAGGAGGAGTAACTTGCATGCCTTGAGGAGTGTAACTCATGCCCATTTAGGAAATGTAACCCATGCCATTAAGGAGGAACACATGCCTTTGTAACTTATGCTTTTAAAAGAGTGTGTAACATATGCATTAAAGAGTGCATAAGAAGAATCTTTTATGACATGCTTTTATTGAGTGTAAGAGATCTTTTATGACATGCTTTAATGTGTAAGAGAGTGAGAGGAATATGTCATGCCACTAATGAGAGTGTAAAATAACATTATTGAGAGCCATGATTGAGTGACTTGAATTTTTAAAAATAATAATAATAATAGTAATGATAATATTGATAATTAAGTCGAAATTGAACTATAAGGATTGTGTAACAACCCTAGTCAAAAATTCATGTAATAAAGTTAATAAAGACAAAATAATAACCAAGGTCATGGGAAACGTATTCAAAATTGAATGTTGGGCAAAAATATAGTGATGGGGATCACTTGTGATTAATTAATGGCTACAGAAATTGGCAAAGGCAATGGCAAAGGCTTTGAAAAGGCATGAGGCATTTATTGGCATTTTATTTATGAAAATAATGGAAAATAGGCGAAAAGGGAGGTGAAAGGTCACAAGTTGCATGTGAGGAGGAAAATGAAGGAAAATAATGGAAAATCGAAGAAAATATAGGCCTCACTAATAAAAAGGCTTTTGAGGATCAGTTTGTAGCTTTTTGTTAGTGTTAAGCTTTTTGTCAGTTCAATTTTGGAGCTCTCATTTTTCTACTCTCTCTCTCTCATACTCTTGGACACTTGGAGTTTTCTTGGAGCCCTCTTGGAGGACTGTGGAATACTTTGAATTTGGAGCAAGAAGGCAAAGGAACAGTAGGAAAGCGCAAGAGGACATCGAGATCAACAACTACAACGGGTTTTGCTTGCAGGTACCAAGTTGCATGTATGATTTCCTTACTAGTTTTGGCATGCATGGCACATGCATGTCGTTTCTTGGTTATGATCTATCATTGGCATGGAGAATTGTCATTTCCTAGATAGCCATGGTGTTATGGGTTTCTTTTCTCTTGTTTTCCAGTTGGTTCTCATGTTCCTTATGGTTGTGGGTTGAGTTACTAGTTCCTAGAGCCATGGTTGCACAAACACTCTGGAAGCCCTGTAATAGCTTGTGTTGAGTTACTAGTCATTGAAGCCCTGGTTGGACAAATGCTCTGGAGCCCTTGGTGGGTTGAGTTACTTGTCCTGGAAGCCCTGGTTGGACAAATGCTCTAGAGCTCGGAGCAGTTGTGAGTTGAATTACTAGTCTTAGAAGCCTTGGCTAGAACAAACGCTCTGGCGCCCTGTATAGCTTGGGTAGAGACCAATCTGGTGATGGTTAGTGATGTCTGACCGTGAGGTGGAATCACTGGTTGAGGGTTGAGATGGTCTGGCCTCTGGAAGCCCTAGTTTGGTTTTGTTTGATTTGTTTCATGAGATCCCAAATTCATGCTTGCAATATGGCGTAGGGGTGATTGGCTAAAAGAGAGATTTGGTTCAGCCCAATCTATGGTCAAGTGGTACGTGGAAGTCCCTAACTTGGTTGGATTTTCATATGTTAATAAGAGCTCCTTTTCCTTGGTATTTTCATGAGTAAATGTGCTTGATATTATGTGGCTTTAATGGTTGTTTCCTCATTGATATATCTCTTGTTATTTGCTAGTTATAAGGATGTTTTGTGATAGTTATGATGTATGGATCTCATCATTTTTTGTTAGTATATGAAATGTTAGTGAATGAATGACCTAATAGATTACAATGTAGCTATTGTGAGGAGATATCAGTCCTCTATGACGATTCTCAGATAAGTATGAGACCCCTATGCTCAGATCTGTTATTGTGACCTGTAGATTACATGTTATTGATGTGATTGATGAAATGCCTGTCAAGGCTAGTAGGGGTCAGATCAAGTCCTTGTTCAAGTGTTTGCATTAGTAACCTTGTTTCTATGTTATTTATCATTTTTGGAAGTTTCATGAAGTTCTAGGTAGTGGCCTGAGTCGTGGCCCTGAAAAAGTGGCTCAAAATCTAAGGTCATTGGTGCTAAACTGCCTAAAAAAGGCCACAGTCACATGGATGCCTTGTTGGGGGAGCGACTTGAGGGTCCCAGTCGCATGCATGGCTTGTCATGGGAGCGACTGAGGCTCTAGGGAAGTGAAAAAGAAAGTTTTCTCAAGGGTTGGGTGCCTAAAGGGGTTGGTTGGCTCTTGAAGGTTTTGTAGCTTTTGAGGAAGGCCAATTTGGTCTTGTCATGTCAGTTCCACTTCCTTAACTATACCTGGGCAGTTGAATCATATCATAGTAACTCTTCATCATATGTTTAACCCGGTGGACCGATTAGCGTTACAGATTGATTGATGATTAGAAGGGATTTTCCATCAATAATACTTGATTACCAATTGATGCAAGGTGATTTACTATTTTTGGAAATTCATACTTGAGACTTTCTATTTTTAGAAATTCATCCCTAAGCTATCAAAATTTCAACACTCCCTCTCAACTAGGGAGGAATTTCTTTCTGGAATAAAAGTTGACTTGGTCTTGGAGGGTCTTGGTCAAGGGTTATAAGTCTTGGAGTTAGTCAATTGAAGTTCTATAAGAAGAGAAGAATTCGTATGGGTTTTCCTCTCAATTGGAGAGGTTTTGACCCTGGCTAATCGCCTACATCTTGTGTCTTATTGTCTCACTGTTATTTATGGTTTGGTAGTTGTTTGATGATAAAGAACACTAATAATAATACAGAAAAGAAGAAGTTAATCAAGTAAAGTAAAAATACATCACAAGCAGTTATCAAAGTAAGAGCAATCACCTAATCTAGTTGCCCTAGATTTCTCAACACAATACCCACAAGGGGAAAACCCAACCAGATTCTTCTTCTATTAGAAGTCAATTGTTCAACAGAGATACAAAGTATAATGAGAGATCAAGAGAATGAGTAAGTTCACCCAAATATGAACAAGTTGTAACATGAAGATTACTGGTAGCAGCAACAGATGCACACATTGAATCGACCTTCCCTTGAACTGAATCAACACTGAAACACTGAAGCACTGAATCAACCTTGGCTCACCAAGTTCTACTCTTACTCTTCAAGACTCTCTCTCTCTCTCTGAATTCTTCTCTAGACTCTCTAACTCTCTTTCTCAAGTTGGTACTCTCCTTTCACAATGCGAAAGTAGTGAGTGGAGAAAGAATGAGGCACATATATATAAGAGGAGCTACGAATCCATGCCATAAAGGAGTAATTTGCATGCCTTGAGGAGTGTAACTCATGCCCATTTAGGAAATGTAACTCATGCCATTAAGGGGGTATGCATGCCTTTGTAACTTATGGTTTTATGAGAGAATGTAACATATGCATTAAAGAGTGCGTAAGAGGAATATTTTATGACATGTTTTTATTGAGCGTCAAAGAGTGTAAGAAATCTTTTATGATGTGCTTTAATGAGTGTAAGAGAGTGTAACAACATTAATGAGAGTGTAAGAGGAATATGTCGATAATGAGAGTGTAAGAAAACATTATTGAGACCCATGATTGAGTGACTTGAATTTCTTTTTGTAATATACCTTCCCATAAAATCTGCTATCTTTCACAATTTTTGTAGATTATGGATGGGGAAATTTTGGATTCAAACTTAGGAAAAGCGGGTGGATGTTGATTTGGGGTAGCATCGGATGTGCTCTAGCCATGAAAATTGGTGGAGAGGCTAAAGCACATGAGATCTCCAAGACCTACAAATGGTTTGGGCAGATTCTAACCATTTTGGGAGATATTAAAATAATTAATTTTTTTAATGGAGTTCCTAAGTCTAAACTTAGGAAAATTAAGATATTAATGTGTATTAATATAAAACTGGGTTTGAAGGTTCCGAAGGTCATGGATCAAGCCAAATCTAATCTTAGTTGTTCATTAGAGATTTAATCTCGGCCATTGATGGATCAACGAGAAAAGTATAAGAGGAGGCTTAAGGGTTAGTTGGAGAATACACCAAAGTTATCAGTCATTCATTTTGCTAGAGTGAGGTTGCTAAGCAAAATTGAATCAGTGATTAACAGCGGGGGCAGTGAATACATTGCAGAGAGGCAGAGTTAGTACCAGAGAGAGCACAGAGCCTAGAGAGGTTGACGCAAAGGCAGCTGGAAGTTGCGCACAGCCAGAAGAGGCTAGCATGGGTGACGCAAAGGGTCTAAGGGCTAACGCAGAAGCTTTAGTAGCTGCGTAGAGGCTAGCAGAGCTCACGCAGGGCCAAGAGGCAGCGCTGGGAGGATTTTCGTGGGGCAGAATAGGTGCTAGTGAGCCAGATAGCGTGACGCAGTCCCTATCAGAGTGACACAAAGCAGTGGAAGCTGCAATTGTCATTGTGGGATCATTCATTTGGTGATTAATCAGCCGAAATATCTGTCTCCAAGGAGAGGTACTACTGTCGAGGGAATTCTTTGTTGGGTGACCCATTTCTAGCACCCTCGTATTCTGAAAACTACATACTAATAAAACCCTCTGAATAGATGCACTAGTTTTCCCGCATTAGGTTTTTCCAAGGACATTGGTCCAATAATAACGGTGTCACTTGTGTGCTTGTTTTCTTTCAATTGATGATCTGTAGATGTTGATATTGTACTTGTGTTTATTTTCAGTATTTACATGGTAAATAACTTGTTAAGTAATTAAACAAGTAGGAAGAAATAAACCAAATAGTACAAGAAGAATTTCTAACGGGTTAAACTGAGAAATTCCAACAATGGACATTAATTAAATTAATGTTGTGTGGTAGTGGAGGCCCCAAACATTATAAAAAGGAAAGATTAATCACATAGTGAGATGTGGAGACCACCCCATGATGAAATAAGCACCACTTCATGGAGAAATTTGAATGGCTGCTGAGGGGGCTCGAATTGCTTGGTGAAGGGGCCCACGTGAATGAAGAGAGAAGCAATTATAAATAAGAGAAAGGCAGCATCATTGAGCACTTTTCGATCATTTGATATTTTACACTTTGTTGCTCAAGCTATTCAGCTAAGTCACAAGTGTTGTTTAGCACCATAGGTTTCCACCGTCTTCTTGGGTGGACCACAAGTGCCACCCTAGGGCAGAAAATTCTACTCATCTTTGGTAGTTGGAAGGATACCACGCAGCTCCACGAATTTCCTTGGCAAAGTTGGGAGTCGTGACGCAGAATTAGGGAGTACGCAGTTCCTTTGAGAGAGTGGGAGTCGGGAATTGATGCCACATCCATTGCTAGGCTTTCATTGTCCAAATTGCAGGAGGAAAGAAGAGAAATTGCAGGAGGAGAGAGATCCACATTTAGTAGTACGAATTTCTGGGGATTAACCCTGTGTCATCTTGCCCAGGACTGTGTAGTCATTGTGGGGGTCGAGTGTGCGGGAGGCTTGAGAGAGCAATTAAGGAGCTGGGGTTGCCTGGAATTGGATTGGGGGAGATAGTACAAGATTTTCCATCATTTTGGTGGAGCAGCAAACGCGTTAATCAACATCTGTTATAGGTTACATCTTCTGCGTGTGGAGAAAGGCCAAGCATTTGGGATCAATTTCGAAGCATCAAAACTAGGACAAACCCTTTCTGGGTTATTCTAGGTTTATTGAAGAGAGGCCAAGATTAATTTGACAGAATTTTCTAGGCAGATTAAGGGGTAAAACAGGGATCCTGACTCAATGAGCAGCAAGAGGAGCTAGGGGAATTTGGGCTGAAATTCCGAGGTCAACATTTGGCCAATTCCTTTGTGAGTTTTTGAGGGTTATTGGTGGAGAAATCGGGGTTAATTAACCAGATTTTTCTAAGCACCGGAGGAGGCCCTAGCAGCTATTATTTGCAGCCAGCAGTGCAGTTTCCACTGGGACAACACAAAGATTGTTGGGGACAACCACATTGCATGTTAGAGCAGTTGATTTCATCACCTAGATATTGTTAACTTGTCTTGGGCAAGCCCAGGTGCATGCTTTCTGATTTTACTTTGTACCCATCAATTATATTAATAAAATGGCTCAGTGCAGCGCAGTTTATGGAGATTTCTAGTTGTTTAATGGGTTGTGTTGTCGCACAGATTGACACGACAACGCTCAAACCGGGGGCTGTCACTCTGATCCCCGATCTCTCCGTTTAAGCCTGTCTCCCACGGCTAAGGGGGGTAGACCCTATAAGGAGATGGACAACCAACTGTGAACCAGTTGGTTTGGGAGACACGGAAGGACAAAGCACTTGATAGATTTTATTGAGTTTAAGAGACCAGTGCCTTGTGGAGTTAATGTGTAAACAATTACTTACTGTAGAAAATAAACCATGCAGGGAACTCATTTACATCAAACAACTCAAACGATATAAGATATTCAGTAAATTCATAACGCGTTTAACAATGATCTGGCAAAAATAAACTTCGAAAGATACAACCATGTAAATTTAACCATTAACCAGATATTGTATTCAAGCATGCGAAATCACATAAAAGATAAACAATAATCCCACATCAACATTTTAGCCTCAGCAAAAATATAGAACACGATGAGATTCCCGAGCTAAGACTTCAACTGGCAAAATCTTTCCACGATAAATATTTTTATGCTTTTTAGACAAAAATTTAACTAAAAATATCTAAAACTAGAACAAAATTTAAAATTTAATCTAAAACCTAAAAAGGAATTTTTATCTGGTCTTTTTATATTTATAATTTATATATTATTTATTATATATATATAATTTATATTTTATATTATTTTGTGAATTTTAATTTTTAACTAAACAAAACTAAAGGAAAATAAAAAAAATCTAATTTAAAATAAAACTATGTAAATCTAAAATTGAAACTAAAACCCTAAAAACCCTTTTAAGAATCCCCTTTTTTTACACAAAACAAAATTAAAACATATATCAAAATTAAAAAAAAAGTAAAAGTCAAAAATCCTGACTAAACCCTAAAACGATTTTTTCTTTTTTACTTTTAAATAAAATCAAACTAAAAAAAAAAAAAACTAAAACTAAATTAACACATATGTCTTAACGCAAATGAAAATCTAACACCCAAAAGAAAATATGTATCAAACTATGATTAAAACTAAAGAAAAAAAAAAAAATCAAAGAACGCGTGACTAACACTATGCAATGAAACCTAAAAAAAGAAAACGATTTATTTAAAAAACGAAACCTATGCTAAACGCTAACTATAATCACCACACGCGTCATACCTGGAGACGCACATATGTGTTACAGCGTTTACCTGAACCGCAAAATCGAACGCGTGAAGGGCTTCAAACCAGAAATCGGAAAACACAATTTTGCAGATGTCGGCGGACTGATAAAGTTCATATTGTATGCAGGAAACGCATCACATTTCAGGTTTATCGTTTCGTTTTTTTGATGTCTGCAGGTCGACGGCAGGGATGGAGCAGCTCGCAGACGGAAAGGAGGAATACCCACGCTGGCCCGTGCGTGATATTTTCTCGCTGGAAATGACGCACGATTTCATAGATTTAACTCACGTTCTGACTGATTTGTTCCAATGCCTGTAATGTTAGACGCATAGAGATCGAATGAAAATCGATTTTTGTGTCAAACTAAAACCCACGATATATAAAATTTTGATTTGTGTTTTGAGTGTGTTTGATAGGGTTTTGTGGGTATGGAAAATCGACGGCGGGCGGAAAGGTTTTATGCATGCAGCTGGAGCAAATGGACGTGGAAAATGCGGCTTTGTGAGTAGTGAGGGCTGGAGATAGGTAGACCACGCATGTGTGATGCTTTGGCAATAAGAAATTTGAATATGGCAATGTCAAACCACGGCTGTTGAAAAATTCGAAGCGGGTGAACGTATTTTTCGACAGCGGGCAACCTTTGATAATGTATAAGCAGCAGTAATGAGGCTTTGAAATGCAGGCAATCTTGATCTGCAAAAATAAAACCAAAATTTTGGACAGTATATGTGTAAAAATGAAACCCTACAAACCCCAAAAAAAATTAAAATTTATAGCTCTACCAAAGCCAGATTTGTCAGTTATCATCCAAGAATTTTCAGAAAGTTCAGATTTACTAATAAAATGCTTCAGAAATCTCTCAGGTAAATAACACAAACTAAATGATTAACCCAGGGTCAAAACTAGCTAGGCCCTGCAAAAAATTGCTTGTGGGAATTGGCTGGTTCAACCTAGAACTTCCCCTAACGCCCACTGATCCTCAAGGGTTTTCCTGCACAGCTCACTTCAACCATCAAATAAGAGAGAAAAAGCAGCACTAGATCTCAAACACAATGGAGATACCTGCCATTACATCAGAAACCCTAATACTACTAAAACCCTAGCATGTGAACAAGATACCTATGCTCAACAATACTCTTCTAAGATGTCATTAACGGCTGAAAATTAAAATATGTAGAAATAAAATTGCTCACAGCATTTTAAGAGAGTAACACCAGCAAGCTTTTGACCCCAAAGTCTTCTTTATTACCACCAGAAAATATTTATTAGAGAGCTTCTTCAGCTAAAACTCAGATCCAATTCTTATGATCTCAAATGACCCCTAGCACCCTATTTAAAAGAAAAAATCCCAACGGCTAGTTTGAGTGATTCATGACAAAACGATCTCGACCGTCGATGAGGATCAAGACATCTCTTAATCTCATCCGTCGAATTAAAAAATTCAAAATATTATTATTT
>APFE030044176.1:0-14792 GCA_000404065.3 Pinus taeda | reverse complement strand
TAAATTTAAAATATTTAAATAAATTTAAATATTTTATTTATACTAATAATATATATATTTATTAATAAATTAATTTTTTGAGAGACTTACCAGGAATTTATTTTATATCTTTTTACCTAATTTAACTTAATTTCATAAAATAAATTATTTATTAATATAATAATATTAATATTAATATTAAAATAAATTATTGAATTAAATTCTAAACTAACCATGAATTTATTTTATATAATTTTACCTGATTTAACTTTTTTCCATAAAATAAATTAAAAATTATTAATAAATAATATTATAATATTAACATTATTAAATTTAATTTTTTGACCTGGGTTCCTTTAGTCAAATTAGCCCGTTAATTAGCCGTTGGAATCTCTGCTCAGACTAATTTAACATGGCTAGGCTAGATCTGGTTCTTCAACTTGTCCTGACGATGAAACCACACTGGTTGGTTCGAAACGCGTCGACAAATGGTTTTTTATGTGATTTTGCCGAAATTATTCTCTTAACAAGATTATGGATCACAGAAGTCTAAACTCCTTAATAAACATAAATCGCAGAAGACAAGCCAAGACAAGAGGACACAAGATGTGGCGCTAGCCAGGGACAAACCCCAATGTCGGGAAACCCTTGATCAATTCTTCTTATATGTTCTTCAATAGTTCAGCAGAGAGAGAGAGAGAGAGAGAGATAGTACATTTCCACCAGAAGTCAACACTTTGACTTATCTAGAAGATCATCTCTAAGAAGATGATACATGAGATCAATTGAAGAGATGCTACTTCAATTGATTCTCCGAAGTGACTCCTTCACCTATCATTGTGCTGCATCTCGTCATCATGTTGCACCTCACCGTGCTGCACCATGCTGCACCCATCATCACAATGTTGCATCTCATCATGCTTTATGACTGTACCCATCACTGTACTGCATCTCCTCTTGCTGCACTATGCTGAGCTCTTCATTGCACCATGTTGCACCCAAATTCTTGCTGCAATACCTCATCATCCTGCTGTTGCAATACATTCTTGCTGCTGCCATATGTTACTGTTGCTGCCCTATGTTCATGCTGCTGCCATATGTTACTGTTGCTGCCCTATGTTCATGCTGCTGCCATATGTTCTTGTTGCTGCCATGCTGTACTATTGCAGCTCCACATTGCACCATATTGCCTTCATCATGCTGCCACTCCTTTTATCACAGTGCTGCACTTGGTTACCAAGCACACAACATGTTGCACTACACTTCTTATGATGCCTATCATGCTGTAGCAGCGTTCCACATCATGCTTTGCTGCATAGTTCACTGTTAAGAGGATTCTCTATATACTGCACTGGAAGTCATTCTAATACTAGGAGGGCAGCCTTCATGTTAAGACAGTCCTACCTATCCTCATATAGCAACATCAAACTTGCTGCTCAAACTTTCATATGGCTGTAGCCTTCAATTCACCAACAGACTTCCAAACAGCCTTTGAAGGACAGCGGCATACCTTAATAGAATCCCTCCCTAGCTGTGTCTTTGCCTTAGGGCATATGACAGCCCTTTGTTGCCCTACGCAAGCCCGGCTGTGGTGCCTGCAGCCTAGCACAACAGCATTCGGTCCTTAAAACATGTCACCATCATCACGCGTTTTAGCCCTCAAACTCAGCCTAACCGCTAGATAAGATGATTGTGTTTTAGGCAGAAGCCTCTTTTGCTTTGATGATACCTGTGACTAGGGCACATTTAACATCAGCTGTAACCGTGCCTTAGATTTGCGGCTAGGGCACATTTAAGGCCTCCTCATGACAGCGGATTAGGGCATCCTTTAGGCAGCGTATAAGGGCAGATGAGGGCAACATGTAGGAGCAGGTTTAGGCTGTGAAGGAGCCTCTTTACTGTGGCCAGATCTCCTCTCTTGGACTGCGGCTAGGGCATCATCCTCTGCATTTAGGGCATCATCGTCTAGGACTGCGTTTTTCCCTTAGAGATTCTTCTTTCCACTAAAAACCAAAACAAGGGGGGAAGAAGAAATCTCAAGAGAGTTGTGTGTACGAATGACTTGCAAGGCACTTGTATTTATACCAAAATATGGAGCACAAGTGGGGCCAGTTTAGTCGCTGGCAGACATTGATGAATTGTCTTATAACACAAATAAATTCATAACTCCATGAATACTTATCGAAATCGGATGATCTTTAGATCAATCCTACACCTCTCGATGGGAGGGATCCAAGAAAAATATCAGCTGCCATAAATAAGATGACCCACATGGACTTTGGCCCTAGTTGCCAATTTTAACAAGGTCTTTAGTAGTATCTTCAATTTGGCAACTCCAATCAATACTTAGGATATATTCAAGAGTTGTTTCTTCAACTCTTATTTAAAGAGATTGCTCACAAATGTCTTCAATGATAGGCCTTTACTAACACAAGCTATCTCAATATTCTAAATTCAATGGATTATAAGACACTATATAAAAACACTGTCACTGGGCTCCTCCAAACATCGACCTGAATGTCATCTCAAAAGTGTCTTAAGATAACCCACAAGTTTGTTGTCCTTCTATTTTCTGGTCGATCCTTCAATTGAGCTTGAAATCCACGTTCTATACACTGTCCATTGTCACTGCAATAATTCGAAGTTTATAACAGCCACAACACTTCCACAGAGTTCAAGCTTTTAAGCTTTTCAACCCACAAGTACGGGGATAACTCACTGTACAGCAAGTCCGAGTTAAAGGATCGAGCTTCTTATTATTACTGCTCTAATCAATGTCTCTTACCACAGGTCCGAAGTTTAGAATTGACCAGAGATAACTGTCCACAGTCAGAGCCTTCCACAGGAGATTGACCGACCCTGAAATTGATGACTGTTTGAGCTTCAAAAAAATTGTTATAGTCTGAACTAAGTCCAAGCTCCATAGTCAATAACCCGAGCCTCTCCACAAATCCGAGATTGTAAATTTCCACAGATCAGAATCACAGATATTTTAGCCACCGCCTTGTTTAGTCAACGAAACATTCAATTTTGATACCTAGTCAGCAGTCAATTTCGGTCAGAGGTATTGAAATATGTTTTTGTGTTTTTTATTCTCCCTTTCCAAGTTCACGAGATGTGAACCACTCGTTGTTTGTTATGTATCTTCTGTGGAAAAACCGATGAATTTAGAAGTGATTGTCGTGGAAATATATAGTGCTTTATTGAATGGTGAACACTAAAGAGACACATTAATTGGAGGAGCCGACATGTGTCCAACATAGTGTATTGTGTAATATGTTCAACGTTATATATGTTTAGCGTGGAGCAGTGTAATAGGTTATATAATGTTTCCATTTCCTTATATATATATATATATATATATATATTATAATATTATATTATATATATTGCAAAGGTTGTATGTCATGGAGGTGAGTAATACGTTCAATGTTGTGTTGTATAGCTTGCTAAATATATAGAGTTGATGTCGTGGAGGAGCAATAAAAGTTTTATAATAAAATTGTTATGGTAGAATATTAAGGAATGGAGAGTTAAAATGTTTTGAGGTTCCTCCCCCTTTTTTTAATAATATTTTATTTATGAATGGCCTTTTAGGGTTTTAGGATTAGGTCTAGGTTTTAGACATCATGCTAGGGTTTTATTATTTATCTAGGGTTTTCTTCAAAAACAACTAGGATTTTGTGATGGGTTTTGAGGAAAAGACTTAGGGTTAGGTTTATGAAGAAATAGGGTTTTGTTAAATTATAGTATGTTCTATGCTTAGAGCAGTTTACTTATTTTTCTTCTTATTATCCACAGATTAGCAATCACATATACATTAAGTAAAATGCAGATAGAACATTAACAAAAAACAAGCCAAGACAAGAGACACAAGATGTGGCGGCTAGCCAGGGACAAACCCCAATGCAGGGAAACCATTTGATCAAACCTTCTTTTATCTTCAATAGTTCAGCAGAGAGAAATAGTACAAAATCTGAATTCTGTAATTTTATATCAGTAGCAGCAAACCCTAGATCAACAAAGTCAAACTTGGTCAAACTAGTTGAAATTGACCTCTAAAATACTTGGTCAATTTCTGGTCAGCTTGTCCTCGAATAGCCTGAAGAAACAGCGCTAGAACAGCCCCAAAAGTTCAGTCAATTTGCAGATTTCTGAAGTCAACTTGCAGCCCTAAACTAGGGCAGTCAAAACCGGTCAAACCAGCGGTTAGATCACCTTGATTTTTGTGCCAAAAATTGCGGCCTACCTAGTAGAGGCAACCACACCCAATCTGCACTTCAATAAGGTCAATGCAGGTCAAAGAGATGACCTGCTGCCCTAGCGTCTTTCTTGCTGCATCTTCCTTGCCCTAGGACGTCTTCCTTTCAGCCACACGTGTGTGAGAGAGAGGGGCTCCTTTTATACGTAGGGGAGAGAGAGAGAAGATGAGTGAATTGAATTGTCCAAATGAGGAGAATGCTCCTTGTACTTATATGCAAACGTTGAGGTTGAATAGACATGATTGTTGGGCTTCTGAGCCTACATAAGTTTGTTGGCCGACCTTGACAATTTGTCCATAATCAAAATAAATTCATATCTCCATAAATACTTATCGGAATCGGATAATCGTTAGATCAATCCTACACCTCTCAATGAGAGGAATCTAGGAAAAATATCAGAAGCCATAAATAAGGTGAACCACATGGAGTTTGGCCCTAGTTGCCAATTTTAACACTCCCTCTCAACTAGGGAGAGCTTCATCTGCAATCCGTCAGACCGTCGCTGTTATCCATCCATTAAATGCATTGTCCTATACAGATTGACCCCACACTGCTCTGCTCTACTCGAACTATGAAGAAGAAGAAATGATCGAGGATGTATCATACCATCCTCCACTGACCCGAAGTCAGTCTCAGAGTGTGAAACACTCTCACTGATCCCAGATCAGTCTCATTGATCCTAGATCAATGGAGGTCATCTTAGCATAGGGAGTACGGTAGATACAACGATGCGTCCATCGATAGTACTATGGTCCCTATCCTCATTTTCCTGCTCATTGATCAGATGAGAGGTACTTCCCATGATTCCCAGACTGCATGGGTAGGATGCCTCGACAAGAGAACTAACCATCCTTTCCACAGGAGAACGAATCATCCTGTCCAGTGGATGCCACGGAGAACTAATTATCTTGTCCAGTGGATGCCACGGAGAACTAATCATCCTGGCCTACAGGAGAACTAATCATCCTGCTCCACAGTCGCCACAGAGAGCTAATCATCCTGGCCCACAGGAGAACTAATCATAGTGTTCCACAGTCACCACAGGGTGTCACAGGGGAAGGTTGAACCTTTACCCTGTACATAGTGCACCACCAGGGGATGGTGAGTCGCCCTGCGGTCACATGTCGCTCCAAGAAGTACCCCGCCCCCCTGGAGCTCCCAAAGCTCTATAAATCATACTCGACCCTCATAAGAGGGTCTCTGAACGACACCAAGTCGTTCTCAAAAAGTCAGGAATTTGACCTTTCCTAGGGGCTTTGTCAAAATGTCAGTGACCTATTCATCTATACCAATATGTTGGAGCCTTATTGCTCCTCGCTGCACCATATCTCGAATATAGTGGTACCTGATATTGATATGCTTGGAGCGATCATGAAATACGGGATTCTCTAATAAACGGATCACGCTCTGGTTGTCACACAGAATTACGGTGGTATCCAATGTAAATCCAAACACCTCACTGAATAGATTTCGCAACCAAACAATCTCACAAGAGGCCATGCTAGCAGCAATGTACTCCGCCTCAGCGGTGCTCAAAGCCATTGACTTCTGCTTACTGCTCATCAAGGATATCGAGGCATATCCCAAAGAGAAACAACACCCGGAAGTGCTCTTTCGGTCCACCACACTGCTTGCCCAATCAGCATCAGTATACCCAAGTAGTCTCACATCTCCAGCAGTGTATCTCAACCCATGAGTGATTGTGCCACGAAGATATCTCAACAGATTCTTGGCACCAATCCAATGTGAGTGGTGAGGCTCAATCATATGTTGACTCAATGTGTTGACTGCAAAGCATATATCCCGACGAGAGTTCACCAAGAACATTAATGCTCCAACGAGTTGACGATACTCGGTAGCATTTCGTAAAATAGGGCTGGCAGCACTACCACTTAACTTCTTGAAGTCAAGCTCCATCGGGGTAGTTACAGGCTTGCAGTTCACCATGCTGAATCTCTCCAATATCTTCACCACGTATTTTCCTTGAGATAGGAAAATCTCCCTTGGTTTCTGCCAGACTTCCAGTCCTAGGAAATAGTGCATAAGTCCTAGGTCTTTCATCTCGAACTCAGAAGCCAGCTCACTCTTACATTCGTGAATGAGAGGGTCTGCACCTATTAGAAAGAGGTCATCAACATATAGCACCAGTATGAGAGGCTTGTCATCTATAACCTTAAAAGTAAAGGTTAGGGTTGACTTCACTCCTAGTGAATCCCAACTTCATCAAGTAGTTATCGATCCTCTCATAACATGCTCAAGGCGCTTGCTTTAGCCCATAGCGGGCCTTCTTCAATCTGCACACATAAGATTCTCGATCATAAATCTCAAATCCTTCGGGTTGCTCCACATAGACCTCTTCTTTGATCGAACCATGTAAAAACGCAGTCTTGACATCCATCTGATGCAGGTTCCATCCTTGAGAAGCAGCAAGGGCTATGCTCGCGCAGATGGTGGTATATCGAGCAACAAGTGCAAATATCTCGTCATAGTCTATTCCTTCCTTTTGGGAGAAGCCACGAGCGACAAAACGAGCCTTATACTTTTCCGCACTTCCATCAACTGCATGCTTTATCTTGTAAAGCCATTTTGAAGTGACAACTGCTTTGTCCTGCGGTCTGGGGACCACATCCCAGACATCGTTTTTCATAATGGACTCATATTCCTCGGTCATAGCATCCTTCCATATTTGATGCTTGACGGCATCTGTGAATGACGAAGGCTCATTTTGGATGATCGTGCTCATGATGGTCAGGTATCCCTAATACCTATTCGGCTTCTTACTTTCACTGAAGGTTCCTCGATGTGCAATGTGTCCTTCAGCATCATCAAGTGTCCCCCTAAGCCATGAAGGCCTCTTCCTAGAAGAGGAGGGCTCTAGCAGAGGAGGATCAATAGGATCCATAGGTTCTTCCACATCAGGCATCGTCTCATCTTCTTTTTCCTTCAATTCCCCAGTGTCAGCTTCTTTAGATCACCTTAAAGTAGGAAGATTGCCTACCTCGCTAAGGGCCATATCTTCATCAAAGGTGACATCATGACTAATCTCGACTTCCCTTTGACCAGCTACATAGATTCTAATGCCCTTAGTATTTTCGCTATAGCCCAGAAGATTCCTTTCTTTCCAGATGCACCCAATTTATTCCTTTTCTCTTTCGACACATGAAAATATACAAGGCTTCCAAAAATTCTAAAATGAGATGCATCAGGTTTCTTACCGGTGAACATTTCTTCGGGAGCCTTGGAACCCAATGCTTGATAAGGGCATCAGTTTTGTACATATACGGCTGTATTTGCAGCTTCGGCCCATAGAAACTTTGGAAGTCTTTGATCATGGAGCATAGCACGGACAGCTTCCACAACTATACGATTCTTCCTTTCCGCCACACCATTCTGTTCAGGAGCATATGGCGTAGTAGTCTCCCTCTTAATGCCAGCCTCTTTGCAACAGTCATGAAACTCATTGGATTCATATTCAGTCCCATTATCAGTCCTTAAGATCTTGATCTTCTTTTCGGTTTGATTCTCGATCAAGGCTTTGAAGTGCCAAAACCAAGAGAACACTTCATCATTCTTTTTCAAGAAGTATATCCAAGTCTTGCGAGAATAATCATCTATAAAAGTGAGGTAATATAAATATCCTCCCAAGGAGCTCATAGGCATCATACTAGATATGTTTGAATGAACCAACTGCAATATATCGGAGGTCTTGCTTTGGCTTGAGGGGAATGGTCCCCTTTTGAGCTTCCCTTCGACACATCCTAGACATACACCTTCTTGCTCTAATATGAACTCGGGCATCCCGGTCACCATTTTTCTTACATCGAGTAGAGCTTTATAATGAAGGTGAGCAAACCTCCGATGCCATAGTTCGGACTGAAGGGATGTGTCACAAGACATGACACCTAGCGGACTTCCGCCGACCTGATATAATGAATCAACTCAAAACCCAAGAGTAAAAGCATCTTTAAAGTTCTTTTTCCAAACACGTACCTTGCCATCGCTAAAGGCCACCATGTAGCCTTTGTCTTCCATTGCCAAAATGGACACCAGGTTCGTTTTGAGATCAGGTACATATAATACATCTTGTAAGTGGATGGTATTACCCTCATTCAATTGAAGAGTGACATTTCCTATGCCTTTCACAAGATATTTTGAATTATCTCCAAGAACAATTTCCAGGTTGGTTTCCTTCTCTATCAGATTATAGAGAGCTTTTTTGTAACCAGTGAAGTTCCTTGAGGCACCATTATCAATAAGCTAATTTCTCAGTGAGTCCGGGGGAGCAATAGTAGATAGAGCTACTGGTAGATAATATTCATCTTACTTATTGTTAACAGTGTTAGATTCATACCTGGAATTTCTTGCCTTCTTGAATGGTTGTCCTCTTCCTTGATTTCCGACACTTCTTTTACCTTTGCCATTTGACCTGCCACTCCTTTGATTACCTTGAGAGGGATTTTGATCATCGTCTCGGTGTGAGTGCCTTTTATCAGGGCACTCCCTTGCATAGTGACTAGTTTTACTACAATTGTAACATCGTCCTTTTCTTCCACCCTTTGGTCCAGCGTTTCCTTTGAATTTAGCCCCAGAATTGTTTCTTCTTTTAGTATGAGAAGAAAAGGCAGAGGGATGACCTTTAAGTATGGGCATTTCTTGCTCTTCCTTCCTTGTTTCTTCTTGAATGCATCTAGCCATTAATTCCTCAAATCCAGGAATTACATTATTGTTGAGAAGAGTAGTCCTGAATATTACCATTCAACTAGTAGTCCTCCAAGAGTTGTGAGTGTCATTTCCTTGTCAGGAATTACTTCCCCAATAGATAGGAGATCATTCTTGATCTCGATGATCCTTAAGAGATATGCTTGCATACTCTCATCTTTTCCCTTCTTAATTTCCTTCAGCTTATTTCTGAGAAACAAGACTTGATTTGCATCATTAACTTTAAATAAACTCACCAGTCTATCGTAGATTTCCTTAGAGGTATTCAGCTCGGAAACATAGGCCACCAAGTGTTTTTCAATAGAGTCCCGGATGATCTCCCTTGCTTTGACTTCTCCCTTGGTCCATTTGTTCCTAGCAGCAGTGGATGCATTTGATGGAGGCTCAACAATCCCGCCTCTCACATGGTCCAATACTTCCTGCTCTTCTAATGTTAGATCGAGAGACATCTTCCATCCGTGATAGTTAGACTTCTCACAGAGTTTGTCTTCAGTAGGGAAGTGTATTGAGGACCCCATGATTTCTTTAAGATAGCCTTGCCAACCTTCTCTTCGATGATTGCTCTTGCTCTTGCTTGGGCTTTGTCTTCACCTCAACTCTTATACCATGTTAAATTATGGTATGTTCTATGCTTAACGCAGTTTACTTATTTTTCTTCTTATTATCCACAAATTAACAATCACATATACATTAAGTAAACTGCAGATAGAACATTAAATGATCAACAGAAAACAAGCCAAGACAAGAGACACAAGATGTGGCGGCTAGCCAGGGACAAACCCCAATGCGAAGAAACCCTTTGATCAAATCTTCTTTTATCTTCAATAGTTCAGCAGAGAGAAATAGTACAAAATCTGAATTCTGTAATTTTATATTAGCAGCAACAAACCCTAAATCAGCAAAGTCAAACTTGGTCAAACTAGTTGAAATTGACCTCTAAAATACTTGGTCAATTTTTGGTCAACTTGTCCTCGAACAGCGTGAAGAAACAGCCCTAGAACAGCCCCAAAAGTTCTATCAATTTGCAGATTTCTGAAGTCAACTTGCAGCCCTAAACTAGGGCAGTCAATACCGGTCAAACCAAAGATCAAATCACCTCGATTTTTGGGCCAAAAATTGCGGCCTGCCTAGGAGAGGCAACCACACCCAATCCGCACTTCAGGAAGGTCAACGCTTGGTCAATGCTAGTCAAAGAGATGACCTGTTGTCCTAGCGTCCTTCTTTCTGCGTCTTCCTTGCCCCAGGACGTCTTCCTTTCAGCCACATGTGTGTGAGAGAGAGGCTCCTTTTATGCGTAGGAGAGAGAGAGAGAAGATGAGTGAATTGAATTGTCCAAATGAGGAGAATGCTCCTTGTATTTATAAGCAAACTTTGAGGCTGAATAGACATGACTATTGGGCTTCTGAGCCTACATAAGTTTGTTGGTCAACCTTGACAATTTGTTCATAATCAAAATAAATTCATATCTCCATAAATACTTATCGGAATCAGATGATCTTTAGATCAATCATACACCTCTCGATGAGAGGAATCTAGGAAAAATATCAGAAGCCATAAATAAGGTGATCCACATGGAGTTTGGCCCTAGTTTCCAATTTTAATAGGTTTATTATGCATCATCTTCATGTTTAGGGTTTTCTCCTTTTATGTTTTGCATATTGAGGCTAGGACAACATCTCAAAGGGTAATGCATCACAAAAATATTTTCCATCTCCAACGATGCCATATTGACATCAATGACAACCTTGATTAACAGATGCATCTCATTAGAAAAATAGCATAGAAACATTAGAAGTAAGAGCTCGTGACATGGGAAGAAAGTATGTCTAGTCCAAATCTTACTAATATGAAGCACTTAGTGTTAGTTTTTGGTAGTATGGGGTGTGCTCTAGCCATGAAAATTGGTGGAGATGCTAAGGCACATGAGTTCTAAACAACCTAGAAATCGTTTGATAAAATTCCACCCGGATTGTATTTTATTAAAATAATTGATATTTTTAATGGGGTTCCTAAGTCTAAACTTAGGAAAATTGAAATATTAATGGGTATTAATCAAAATATGGGTGAGAATGATCTACAAGGCGGATCAAGTCAAGTTTTAATCTTAGCCATTGATTAGAGACTTTATCTTGGTCGTTGAAGTCTCAACGAGAAAAGTTTAAGAAGGAGGCTTGGGGCTCATTTAGAAACACACATGGAGAGAACAAATTGATCTAGAGTTCGATTTCTAGGGCTAAGAAGCTGAGAATTCAAACTGGGTGATCATTCTGCAGCAGAGGGATAGGGATAGTTCAGGAATACTAAACAAAGAGGTGGAGAGACACTAGTGGAGGCAGCGCAATAGCTAGAAGGACTAACGCTGGACCAATCTGGGCCCATGCAAGCTTGACACAAAGCCAGAAGGGTCAGCGCAGAAGCAGAAGTTGCCCTCACGCAGAAAGCCAAAACTGTCGGGGAACTGTCAGAACATTCGGGAAGGTTGACACAGAAGGCAGAAGAGACAGTGCAGGGCTGACGCAGAACCTGAAAGGCTGACGCAGGGCTAGTGCAAAGATAGTTGGGTTAGCCAGTTCTGCTGGCAAAACAGCCAAGTGAAGAGAGGTAAAACTCACTCAGTTTTCAACATTATATTTTCTTCGTCACTGAATTGTCAGGAGGGTATCCAACATTGTATTCAGAATTACTACTTAATAATAGAAAACCCTCAAAGTTGTTGCACCGATTTTCTCACATTGGGTTTTTCCAGGGACTATTTTGTCCAAAAATAATGGTGTCCTATGTATCTTGTTCTTTGTTCAGTTTTTTGTTTCATGTAATCAAATTTAAGGTAGTGTGGGTTGCAAAAGTAATTTACTTCAGTATTCATAAAATAACTTGAAAATGTATATTAAAATCAAGTAGAAGTGAATTCAGTTTTTGCTACAGTAGGGGTTCCTTAGGAGTAGGAATTTTCACATGGTATCAGAGCATTGATTTTGAAACAGGAAGAGCAGATCTAGCGCTGAGTAGAGAGGCCAAAAGTTGCACTTGGTAGCAATTCGAATCCCCTTGAAGGGATTGTGCAATCTTTGTCAGGAAGCAGAGATTTTGAGGAAATCTCTCTCTGGGAGAGTCAACAGAGAGGTACGATTTCCAGTTCGTGAGTTTGCAAAGGCAGAGGGAGTGATGCAGAGCCTCAGCACAGTGTTTGAAGGATGCATTTCCTGTCAGGGGAAAAATCTGTCGAAAAAGAGTGAAAACACATAGAAGGGGAATTTTCTCCTCAGAGAACTTTTCTCACCAAAAGTTTGAATTTCTCACTTGCCGGGCAGCAGTGTTAAGCAATGTCTAGAGGAATCAATTCGATAGTTTGGGTGAGATGGCATCGCATGGGCTCAGAGATTAGGACAGGTTGGAAGGAACTTCCAACTATGTCATATGGACGACGATATCGAAGCTTATGTCAAAAGTGTTGCGGTTGTTCCCATTGACAATGATCATAAGAAAAACTACAAGGCCGAGCAGGGGAAGGCAAAGAGGTTCATACCCAATGGAGTTCAAGATCATGTGGTCTCACACTTGCAAGGCAAAGATACAACCCGAGAAATGTGGGAAGCTTTGTCTTCACTATATGAAGGCTCTTCCGAACAATGGAAGATGTACCTAGAACAAAAGTTGCAGCAGACATTGATGCAGAAGGGAGAAGGGGTTAACTCCTATCTTCAACGTCTTCAGGACACCAGAGACCAACTTGCTGCAGTGGGGTCTACTCTTAAGTCTACCATGATAGTAAGGACGACCCTGAATGGAATCTCGGATGAATGGCAAGTCTTCTTCCAAAGTATATTAGGCAAGGAAAGACTACCTTCATGGGAGGAGATGTGGACAGCCCTTCAATAGGAGGAATTAAGGAGGGTCCTAGTAAAGGTCAACCTCAATGGCAGCAATGGGAGTGGCATGAAGACCAAGGAGTAGGAGGAGAACGCATCTCTAGCATCAAAGGGATAGCAAAAGCCGAAGCGGAAGAAGGACATTTCGAAGGTGAAATGTTTTAGATGTGGCGAGATGGGCCACTCTGCATCCCAGTGTCCTTTGAAGCAAAAGGATAAGGATGAGAAACATGATCCTAAGGTTGCTCCAGCAAAAATTGACAAAGATGAGTTTGCCATGATTGCCCACGCATCTCCAGGGACCAGGAGGGAAATGGGGCGCTATTGAGCTATAGTCAAGAGGACTACATGTGGGCAAGATCAGTGTTGTGAAAATCGCGATATTATCGCAATTTTATCGTCTTATCACGAGTTTTTCAGCCGATCGAAATTATCGCCGGTGTTTTTTTTGCCCGACTTTTTGGAAATTATCGCGAGTTTTTCATATTATCGCGATTTTTTCCAAAAAGTTGCGATAAAATCGGAAACTATCGCGGGCAGTTGGGGCAGCGAGGTTTTATAAGGGATGCTAAATGTTTGAAATGCAATTTTTTTTTGAAGAAACAAATAATTTTTTAGTGGGGCAGCGTAATGATCAAGTCTAGGCCCTAGTATTGATATGCTATTCATGGTAATGTTTAAGAATTAATCTTCATTTTCATCCTTTTACTTCAATTTTTAACATTACCATGAAATGACTCAAGATGTTTGAGAGTGGTTCCGGCCTCATTGGGTTTCATATGGAGAAAGTAGAATTTTAGATTTCATTCAAATTCCAACAGACTTATCGGTTTTCAAGATTTCAGGATTGGGAGATTGTAATGTTTCCAGGTGACACCACCTGCCCGGGCTACCCCTGCCACCAGTAGAGGACGTGGTCTACCTCCTATAGCTCCTACTTCTAGTTCTTCAGCTTCTAGAGCATAGCAGACACCACTGCCAACTCCACCAGCACCAGCATCTACATATAGAGGGAAAGGAAAAGTTGTGGCATTTTCTCGCAAGAGGGGCAGAGAAAATCAATAGGATTAGACTTTAGTTATTTTCTTCATTTTATTGTATATGACATTATGACATGATGAGATACATTATTATATTTTTTGTTGATATTTTGAGGCTAAGTTGGGACTCAGGAGTCAGGACTTATTATTCAGGACATGATTCAATGTTATGTGTGATTTTAGCACTAGAAATGATATTAAACATCTTATATATTAGTTCTTTTATCATATTTATGTGTCAGTGTATTTATTTTATGTTGTAGATGGTTTAGATATTAAAAAAATTGAAAAAAAATGAATATTTTTGTACCATACGATTTTTTCCCGATTATTTCCCGATAATTACATTTTTTTTCCGATTTTTTCCTCGCGCCGATATTATCCCGATAACGATTAATGCAACATTGGGCAAGATACTTGAGGAGTCCACCTCTTGGATCAATTCCTTGCTATGGGAGCCCGAGATTCAACAGTAGCGAGATGGACTTAGTGTCAGAAAATGCAGTGGGTTGATTGGACAGATAGATGCAGTAGCTTAAGACAAGGGACTGATTAGCGCAGAGCAAGGTTGGCAGCAGTGCAGAGGGCACAGTGCAAAAGTCAGCAGCAATGCAGAAGATTCAAAGGGTCAAAGACTAGTAGCAATCAGATTCCAACATTCACATGGTATTATGTTGAACACATTTAGTTCAGTAATTTTGGGTGTTTTTCAGTTGCTTTTCTCAACAACTGAGTTGCAGTACAAATGCAATGTTAGCAGTGGTAGTGGTAGTGTCATGGGCAGCAGTACAGTAGCGGCAACAGCACAGTGTTGGTGACAACGATAGTGTGGAAAGGAACTGCTTCAGAAACAGAGCAGCGTGCAGTTGGACATTGTTGTTAGAGCACTTTCCTCGCTAAGAGGGAGTGTTAGTTTTTGGTAG
>APFE030044175.1:0-14338 GCA_000404065.3 Pinus taeda | reverse complement strand
CATGCACTTCATCAGAAAGCTCATTCATGACCATGTTCTTGAAGTGCAATATTGTTCAATAGATGATCAAGTTGCAGACATCTTTACAAGGGCTCTCACAGAGGCGAAGTTTACTAAACTTCGATTTATGGTTGGAGTTCAGGAAGTTGTCACTAAGGGGGGATAGGCTCTAGTGCCTCCTTCCTTCTCCTATTGTCTCATATTTGTAAATCCTTCAATCCTATCCCAAGTTGTTCTTAAGTGTGTTTCTTTACTATGTACATTTGTAACTTACAATCCAACGGTCACGATATGTAGTGATCCGACAGTTCATTCTCTCCTCGATATTACTGACACTTGATCCGTGGCTTGACACCCAATTGGTCCATGAATTCTATTTAAAGCGCATGGAGGGTCATTTGTAGGTTAACCGTGCATGAGAGAAGCTTATGTAAATTTTCATTCTTTTATTAATAAATTGCCTATAGTGGCCACGTTGGCACAAGCCGTGGACTGTTTCCCTCTTTGAGGGTTATAACCACGTCAAAAATACCGGTGTATTGATCTGTGATCTGTTTGTGAGCGGTGTCCTTTTGGTGTTCTGTCTGAGGAACTTACCCTGTAAATTCTTACAGTGTTTATTAATATGGAAACATAACTTTCAATTTTTAAAAAAAAAATCATCGTGCACCCAAAACACAGTCATGCACCACAGCTGGTGTGCTTTAAAAACACAACCAAACCAGAATCGGTGCACAAATACCTTTGGCGCACCATTGTTAGTTCACAAATTTAAATTTTCGTAGCAATGTGTCACACTTATGCACCATTACACATGTATTTTTAGCACCGATACAACAAGTTCACATTATCGAACACATCGAGCTATAACTATATGGTTAAATATTCTTTGTGTGATGCGTTTGATAAATATTATCGCACCGGTACGAGAGGAACATATCAAGCGCACCGAATTTGTGATGGCAATTAAGAGGCATTTGTTTGACTTTCAAATAGACTTGGTGATGTATTTTTGTTGACATGTTTTCATCTTAAGATGCAAAGATAAGATTTGATCCTTCTCTACACTTGGTAGATCCAGAGTTATGATGGATCTAGGTTGCAGGTTATAAAAAATGTGACTTAGGTTTTTAAACTTTAACAATAGATTGAATTTTATAAACCAATATGAATTTGTTAAATTGTATTTTTGAATAATTTATTATCAATAATATTTTATATTAAAAATTGAATTAGTTACACATTTTTCGTCTTATTAAGAACTAACTAAATTATTTTTTCCTTGTGAATATTGAAATATTTTACTAATTGAGTTAGATTAAATATCAATGAACTATTTAAGCAATAGAAAAATATTTATCATAATTTTACAATCATAATTTAAACCATACCAAACTTTGTAATTTATAAAAATATATTTGCATTTTTTTAAAGTAAGTCATTTTGCAACAATTTCATATATAAAAGTTTGATATAAGTTCACCAATACATAATCTATAATAAATATTATTTCATAAAAATAAACATCATGATGATAACCATTTAACAATCATAAACATCATCTAAGATACACATTCGAATTCACTACCATCATCTAATTATATACACCTATAACACATATAAACATCATTAGCTAACACAAAAATCTAATAATCTAATAGGACATCATCATCTTGATCACATCTAACAAAACACAAACATTGTAATCTAACATTATCACCACACATCCTCAAATTAATATAAATCTCATGTCAAATAACTGTTATCACATACACATCTATGTGCAAGCACATTAAATGAACATATCTAACATGACCTAACAATATACACATCAACACCAACATATAAATTAAGTACATAAACATGAAAAAGAAATTGCACCACACACACACACACACACACACACACACACACACACACACACACACATATATATATATATATATATCTCCAGATCTATCAAGCGCTGAGAGGGATCAAATATCTTGAGGAGCAAACCTCTTTTTTTGAAATATCATAGTATTTGTTTTATATTAGTTACAATAACTTCTTACTTTTTGCATAAGAGGCAGGTACTAAGCAACAACGTTGCATATTACAATTTTTTTACATTGGTTTCATTATTTATTGCTAGGGTCTCTAAAAAATATTAATAATTTGAAATTATGTTGTTGAAGTAATAATATTGATTTCACAAAGTGGCTATATTATTCATTATGATGTTTAGTACACGGGGGACGATCTAGATCCATCTTAACTCTAGATACCCTCAAGTTTTGCACTAAGAAAAATAGGTTTATACACTCTCTCACTTCATATCTATCTATCTCTTTGTCTCTCTATATCACCCCCAAAACACACACTCTCTTTCTCCAATATATCTATCTATCCCTCCATCCTCCTCTCTCTCTTTCTCTCTCTCTTTCTCTCTCTCTTCCCATTCTCTCACTTTCCCTTGCTTCTCTCTCTTTCCTCTTACCTTCCTCACTCTCCCCCTCTAACTTCATTTTTCTTTCCCTCCCTCTCTCTAATCTCTAATAGTATATATATACACACACATATACATATACATATAAACAAGTAGGTAACTACATCAAGTCAAATAAGTGCAATCAAATATTCAATAAAACAAACATAGTGTCGGGTTGCTCTACAGTAGAAGACAAAGGATGGTCAACTAATGCATGATCAACATCTGTCGAACTTAACTGAGGTGGAGGAGGAGGTGGTTGGTCTGCAAGAGTAGAAGATGATGGATGGTCAACTATGTGTGTCCTCAATGTGGTCTTGCAAACTTTGAGGTGGAGGAGGAGATGGATGGTCTGCTCTGTCAAGAGAAACATGAGGCACATCCTCTTTCTCTATAATCTCATCTTCACGACAATTTGGCTATGGTGGAAGCAAGCTTTTCATCAAGTGAAGGCATTGGGATGAATTGGAAAGCGTGGGAAATGTCAAAGAGAATGCATGTTGAAAATTTGCAATATTACAGTGTTGGTGATAAAACAAGTGACATTTCCCTTTCCTTTTAATATGCTTCAAATTTTGTGGCCATAGCTAGCTATCTTTGCCTCTACTAACTTCCATTGTAGATTTTGATGTGTTGTGATAGTCAAAGGTGATAAATGAATAAAAAAATATAATAAACAAAAATCAAAACTTATTCAAAATGAAAATTCTAACCTACTATTGTCATTGTTCTATAGAGGAATCAGCATTGAATTATGTTGTTCCTATTTTACGAATTAAGCATAGGTGCCTACATAAGGAGAGCGAAGAGCCAGTAGACACCAACACACATACATGCACAAGGAGAGCTTATCTAGTGAATATGATGTTTGCACCAAAAGATCGAATTTTGAGAGTTGTGGAGAGCCCATAGTCACTGACAAAAATGGTTTCACAAGGAAAACCCATCAAGAATACATGATGTCTAAATTTTGCATGTGATTAGGTTATTTCTGTTGGGCACAAATTTTGCATTGAATTTAGTGTAATACATCAAATGGTTGTCAGAAATATGCCATAAACTATGGGATAAGAATAATGTTACAATTTGAGAATAAAACATTTAAAATTTTAATGTTAGCCTTAATGCTAGATTAATACTAGCTTTGTTTCTAGCATTACTTCATTTCAAAAAAAGTTTCAAAGCAATGTCTACTTTTAACTAAGCTTTTAGTGGAGAATGTGGAGCTTGAAATAGTTATTATAATATGCATATACACATAGATACAAATGTATATGTAACTAGGACGGATTCATATTTACATCATATGGGGTCAATTTTGTATACTACTATTATGATCTCTACACATACCTAAATTTCCCTCACACAACACATAGAGTGAGTTGGGGATAGTGTACTTTATAGCAAAATGAGCTACACCATGGGACAAAGGGTAATATATTTTTAATAACATTAGGGTTATATGCTCCACCCAAAACATTAGACATTTCACAGATTTGCCACAACCTGTACTTACAAAAACATTATGGTTGTTAAAAAAATATATGAGGACTCCAAAAAAATTAAGTAGATTCTTTTTATTATTATTAAAATAATTAAAAAATAAAAAATAAAAAATAAAAAACTTATTTTATGAAACATAAATATATATTTCATCATAGTATATATTTTTAATAATGAAACATTGTAATTAGGGTGGTGGGAGTAGGGGTGATTTTTTCATCGTGGGAATCGTGAAGAACTTAGGTATCCTTGGGGTTTGTGACACATCTATAATAATGTGGCAAAAGTATATGTCCTCTTTCAAGGGTTAAAGTTATTTGTTGGCATCGGATTGAGCGATGCAATTTTGATAGGAGACTCTCCCAATATAATTCACCACATTTACTATGGAACACTCCCTATGAATATGAAACATCACCAGATTTTCAAGAGAATTTACCATTGGTACCATTCTATCCTAAGGAGAAAATACCCCAAGGTTTTGAGAGAAACCAATTCCAAGGCTTATTTGATGGCCAATCAAGGTGTAAAATAAAAAAGTGGAGAATTATTCTGGAGGGGGGAAGGGGGTATGACCCCCTCCCATAATAAAATTATATATATTAATTATGATGACCTTCAAATCGTTTGAGGTGTGGGAGCGCATAGGTTAAGAGGAAAACTCTGCCTTTCATTAACCATGGCAATGTTAATGGCATGGTGATTAAAGATTCCAAGGCACTTGGAAATGATGTGGCGATGAGGTTGAATGCTCTTCAGGACAATGTGGCTATGGTGAAAGCATGTTTCTCATCAAGTGAAGGCATGGGCATGAATTAGCAAGCATGTAAGATGTCAAAGAGAATAAGGTTGGGCTAGGAAGGATGGGTGTTCTAACCAAAGGATCGGGGGAAAGCATAGGAAATTAGGTAGGTGAATAAGGTAATGAATTTTATGGCTTCATTTAATTTATCCTTGATGTTCAATATTCCAAGTTTGAGTTTCTATTTTTATTTGTAATTGGTATTTCTATCCCTGTTGTCTGTGGTTGGATTTTTTTAGAACTATTGAATGCTCTAATATAGGGATAGGCTCACTAGATTTATATTATCATCTCTCTTATTCACTTGATCATTAGATGCACTAGTATTCTGCTGCTCTTTTAAAGGCAAATTTTGTGGTCCTTCTAGCTTTGGATTAGAGGTTTTAGACATAAATCAATATCAAGTTACCATGGGTTTCACTAACTTTCAAGGTGGAGATTTGGATAGGATACTGTGAAGTCCCTATTTCCGGTTCTCTTTGATATTTATGTAATATTAAAAAAAATTAAAAAAAAAAAAAAAAACTTATTTTATGAAACATAAATATATATTTCATCATAGTATATATTTTTAATAATGAGACATTGTAATTAGGGTGGTAGGAGTAGGGGTAATATTTTCATCATGGGAATCATGAAGAACTTAGGTATGCCTAGGGTTTGTGACACACCTATAATAATGTGGAAAAAGTATATGTCCTCTTTAAAGGGTTAAAGTTATTTGTTGGCATCGGATTGAGCAATGCAATTTTGGTTTCAAGAGAATTTACCATTGGTACCATAATGTGGAAAAAGTATATGTCCTCTTTAAAGGGTTAAAGTTATTTGTTGGCATCGGATTGAGCAATGCAATTTTGGTTTCAAGAGAATTTACCATTGGTACCATTCTATACTAAGGAGACCATAAGACTTCATCCTCCCATCATCTTTCTTATATTTTATAGGCTGCATTTGAATTTGTGAATACATTCCATTTCCGTGCATTAAGTGAGAGACATTTTGCTACAGAGATTACATTACTTTCTTATATTTTATAGATTGAATTTGAATTTGTGAATACATTCCATTTCCGTGCATTAAGTGAGAGACATTTTGCTAGAGAGATTACATTACTTGGATGGTTATTCCATGAAGAATGTGTTCAAACTTAAAACCTTGAAAACATGCCCTTTACTGAAATGGAAACCGGATTAAGATTGAACGCTTGGGTGTAAACTAACGTGAGTCTGAAATTCCCATAAAAAAATTGCTCCCACTATATAATAAGTTCAACCGTGAGAATTAAATAAATTCTATTATGACAGATAACGTTAGATATTGTTTATTTAGGTGTGGTTGAATTTGATGAAACTAAATATTAATAACATCGGATATTGTTTATTTAGACTTCTGTGATCCATAATATTGTTTAGAAAATTTTCGAAGAAATCACATAAGTATTTTTTTATCTATTGTTTAGAGAATCTTGACGAAATCACAGTATCAGATATTGTTTATTCATATGTGTTTGAATTTGAAGAAACTAAATAACATAAAACTACCCACAAAATAACATGTTCAGCAATGAGACTTAAACAAAATCTATTATGACAGATATCGTGTTACAACATTTATGTAATGTTTCAAAGATGCGTGTATTGCTATTTGAAGTTAAAAAAATGATTTCTGATTCGTTTCCCACGATTTTTTTGGGAAGGATGATGCTAGGGATCTCGCCAAATTTCACTTTTTTCTGAAACTCTTCGCTGAATGCAATAGGCTAAGCTTGTTTTGTAAGTCTTCCCTGTGTTTCTCGTAACTGCAATCGGCCAAAAAAAAATAAAAAATACACTTTGAATCAGGATCAATAACTGCACAATTGTCCAATAATATCATAGAACTATATATCAGAAGCAGTGCGAATAGGAAAACATATAAATATCAATGGCACAGCACTAGGGGTTGAAGAGGTTACCGCTTCTTTATCTTCCATGCCATCTTATACCTCTCTTTGATAGCGTCTTGGGCACAGCCAGGCCTGGTTTTCTTTAATTCTTCTGTCAATTCAGCCAGTTTAACATCTTGTTTCCTAATCCTCTCATTAGTTTTCTCAATCATCTCGTTTATCTGCATGCATACCAAACACAAATGAAATAATTAGACTCACATGCAAATTATCCTCTAAAATTTTTTTTAGAGGTAAATTATATTAAAATGCAAATTTTGAATCAACAAATTCTAAATCACATTAGAATGCATGCATCTCTACCAGTTTAGAACCAACAAATGTGAATCATCAAACCCGAATCCATTAATTTAAAATCATATAAATTTCTAACAATAATGACAACAGCTAACTGATTAAGCTGAACTATTTGGCCAACCAATTTGGAAAAAAAAAGGTGAACAATTTACATCTTCTTCCACAGTTGGCGCCGTTGGAGGAGGGGGGCGCTCCTGGTCTGTTTTTTTCTTAAGGCCAAACACAGTCAACAGCGTGTTTCCCATGGTTGAACGGGTAATGAGATTTTATTCAAATTTCAGAAAACTGACTGCCACAACAACCGTTCTTCTTTCGTTTATGGTCGTTTCCTGATGTGATGTGACGTGAAGCAGAGCAACTATGAATCAACACTTGCAATGCATTCTTAAAGACGGCAACACTTGGTTTTAAATTAACCATTACGACGTGATCCTTCAGAAAAACCACACCCATTCGAATATCACCCACATTATTGTTATTAATATTTAATATTTTCTTATTTGTTATAAAATAATATTTAAGAAACAAAATGTAAAAACTGGTCTTGGGCTTGGAGTATGCCTTGGCTAACTCTTCGTTTTTTTCGAACTTAAGAAACAGGTATTTGGCAGTAGTGAAAGCCTGCCTCTTATGGACGAGTAGTGAAAGCATGCACCTTATGGACCACCATCGGGTTATTCGAGGTGGCATGGTTTGTGGGCCTTATGGATCACCATGGGCTTATTCGAGGTGGCACGGTTTTCCTTGAATAACAATCGTGCATTCGCGGATAACAACTAGAGATGGTTGTCCTCATGGCTAGTTTGACAACTTAGTTATGATAGATTTTCCAAAAATTAAGAGAAAAAAATTTAGTTTTTGTTTTTGTAATTAGGTAGAGTTAGGCTAAGCTAACTTGCTTATTATTTGGAAGAAGATCAATCTAGCCACAATGAGAGGCTTATCACCAAGATCGTGCCATACTTTGGTAAAGCCTAAACACCGTCTTCCATTCCTCAACCCCTCTCTAAAGAAAAATAAATTATCTTACACAAACTAAAAAAAATAAAAATCATTTCCCTAAAACTAAAAGAGGTTAAAGTTATTTTACTATCTAACCTTTTGCAAAAACTAAAATAAGCAAAAATTATTTCGTTATTAAATGTAAATAAATACTAATGATAAGCAAAAATTATTTCGTTATTAAATGTAAATAAATACTAATGATGACCGGTTTAATTGCAAAAAGTTAAATTGACATTAACCATAGTAAAGAAGAATGTAACATTTTATATTCTACTCTCATGATAAGAAAACTAATTTATATATCTCAAATATTTATTATTTTTCTTAACATTATTTTAAAATATATCTATTATTATTCAAAATCACAATAGGTTTAGAGATATGTTTTAATTGGTTCCATCACATTGATGAGTTGAATGATTTTTCCAATTGGTTCTCTCTTTTAATGAGTTGAAGTCCTTACGGACTCCCCTCTAGCACAAAGGATGTGACACTTCCAAAACCTGCATTAATTAGGATCGAATTATGCTTCAAAAACCGAAACTCATGGAATTTGTTTTTCTGCTAAATCTTTTCTTGAACCATTTAATTTGTGTTTACTTTCTCATTTTTTAAAAGATTTAATTAATTTAGTTTTATCAATTTGGTTATCAAAACCTTATCTATCTGGTTATCAAAACCTTAAAATCCCAATATATCCATGGGTACTTTAAAGATAAGGTAATTTCAGGCAAATAAAACCATGTGATTATCGCTAAAATAGTTAATTAACTTTTCTATGGAGATTTATCTAAAATTACTGAACTCCAATTAAATTATAGTCAAATTTATTTTGTGATTAGGTTCTTGTTTTTTAAAGATTTAATTAATTTAGTTTTATCAATTTGGTGATCAAAATCTTAAAATCCCAACTATATCCATGGGTACTTTAAAGATAAAGTAAACTTGGGCAAAAAACCATGTGATTATTGTTAAAATAGTTAATTAACTTTTACATGGAAATTTATTTAAAATTACTCCAGTCTAATTAAGTTATAGTTAAATTTAGTGAGTGGTTACATGTCAAATTATTTTAGACGAGTCGTTAATTAGAAAAAAAATTAAATATATGCATTTCCAACCAAAAAAATATTATAGTTAAATAAAAATGATGAGTTAACAATTTTTTCAATTTAGTGGGCAGCAAAATCATTGAATAAAAAGATACGAGTGAAAAAGATCAGTAATTTTCCGTTTACAAAATTATGAAGCAGCGAAATCATTGAATAATTAAATTATTTTTGGATCAACGCTCCTCCCTTCTGTCATAACTTCGTAAGCAAATACGACTCAGTTTTTTTAACGGTCGAAAATTTGTATGTCACGTGGGTCGTGACATTAAAGACTTTAACATTAAAGGTTTTGTTAATGCATGTCACGTGGGTGGCTCAAGTTTTGTCCATTTTTTTTTTTATAAAACAAAATTTTGGGCTTATTAAAAAAGAGTTATAAAGTTGTTTTTAAGTTTAAAGAATGGGAAAATATTTATATATAGTTAATCAAAATTTCGGGTTTATTAAAAAAGAGTTATAAAGTTGTTTCTAAGTTTAAAATATAGGAAAAGATTTTAATATAGTTTGTTTTTTTGTTTTGTTTTGTTTTTAATTTGAAAAATCTATAATAAAGTAATTTTAAGAGAAATTGATTGAAAAAAGGCTTATAAAGTTTTTTAGCAAATTAATTTAGGGTTTTATAATGGATATTTTTAAAAAAGATGGCTTTTCCAAATTTCCAACTTCAGTTTCCATTAAGATGACGACTATGTTGCAAGTTCATGATGTTTGAGATTATGTCGAGTTTGAGTTTTGAGAACCTAAGGATGAAGCAGACGAACAAGCTCTCACTAATGTAGAGAGGGATCTATGGAAAGATTTTGAAAATTTGAACATGAAGGAGACAGAGGACATTGATTCTTTCATGAATCGGGTCATCATTGTCATAAATTAGTTAAAAATTTATGGTGAGGAAATTAAAAATTAAACAGTGGTTGAGAAGGTCCTTAGATCTTTGTCTACCAAATTTGATGTTCTGGTAGCAGCCATAGAAGAAGCCAAGAATTTGACATCACTGACATTTGATGAGTTGATGGGATCACTTCTATCACATGAGGCAAGGATAGACAGAAATAAGGATTCCACTTTAGAAACTGCTTTCAAAAGTCAAGTTTCTATTTCAAGAGACAAAGGTTGAGGCAGAAGCAGATCGAGAGGCAGAGGACGAGGCATAAGACATGGTGGTCAGAGAGATGGTCGAGAAGAGCATGAACATGAAAGTGGAAGCAACTGCAAAAGCTTCAACAACAATCAAAGAGTTGAAAAATCAAAGGTGAGATGTTATTGTTGCAATAATTTGGTCACTATGCTCATGATTGTAGGAACAGGATATCAAGGGAACCAGAGAGTTAATGTCATTATTCCTAGCTTGCCATACCATGCATGAACCTTTTGATAATGTGTGGCTATTAGATAGTGGTTGCAGTAACCACGTGACATGTAACAAGAATTTGGTTGCAAATTTGGATCAATCTGTGAAGGCAGAGGTTGGGGTTGAGAAGACTATGGATGTAGATGGAAAAGGAGTGGTCAACATTCTGACCAAGCAGGGGGAGCCGAAGATAATCTCAAAGGTATATTATGTCCTTGGTCTCAAACATAATTTGATAAGTGTTGGTAAATTGATACAAAAGGCATACAAAGTTATCTTTCAAGGACAAGAGTGTGTTATATATGACAAGACCCCAAGCCAGTCGCTGATAGCAAAGGTGCAAATGACGAGGAACAAAATCTTTACTCTAATTATGAATTACCGTGATCAGGTCAGTTATTTTACAGTTGCATGTTCTAATAATTATTGGTTATGACACTTTCGGTTTGGACACTTGCACTTTTCTGGTTTAAGATTGTTGCAATAGAAACATATGGTTAGAGGATTACCTACCATCAAAGAACCCGCTAATACTTGTGAGTGTTGCATCTTGGGAAAGCAACATCGTGAAAATTTTCCAAAGGGAGTTGCATATAGAGCAAAGAAAACTCTTGAGCTAGTGCATGTAGACTTGGGTGGACCTATGAGGAGATTGATTGGTGGAAGTTGTTACTTCCTCACTTTCATTGATGACTATAGCAAAAAGGTTTGGGTTTACTTCTTGAAGCAAAAATCTGAAAATTGTGCAAAGTTCAAAGAATTCAAAGCCTTAACAGAGAACCAAAGTGATTGACAGATCAAGGTATTGAGGTCCGATCATGGTGGAGAATATGATTCGAAGGCATTCCATGATTACAACAAACACGATGGAATCATAAGACAATTTACAATAAGGTACACACCTCAGTATAATGGTGTAGTAGAGAGAAAAAGATAGAACCATTATGAATATGGCAAGGAGGATGTTGAAAGGAAGAAACTTGTCTAATGAGTATTGGGAAAAAGCAGTTGCATGTGTTGTCTATGTGATAAACATATCTCCTACAAAGACTGTCATGAACAGAGTACCAGAAGAAGCATGGTCAAGTATGTCTTACAACGTATCTCATATCAGAGTGTTTGGATGTGTAGCCTATGCACATGTGCTTAAAGAGCTAAGAGGAAAATTGGATGATAAAAACGAAAAATGCATATTTACTAGTTATAGTGAGAAATCAAAAGCTTACAAATTGTATAGCCCTGTCACCAAGAAGACCATAATTAGTAGAGATGTTGTTTTCAAAGAACAAGAGTCGTGGAACGGTAGTATAGACAAAAAAATTGATGCACAAGTGCCATTGATGGAGGAAGATGATGTAGCATAAAAGGAGAAACAAGACTCATAGGTGAAGACACCAAACAAAGGCACACCAACAAGGACTCCAAGATTTTTTGAGCAACATGGATCTTCAAGCATATCAACAGATCGAGATTCTCCCAATAATCAATGAAGAGATGAATCAAGCAATGGTAAGAGAAAGATGAGAAGTCTGAAAGATATTTATGATGATTTGGATGTTAGTTCAAAGTTTTCATTGTTATCATTCCAACCTTCTTCGTTTGAAGAAGCAATCAGAAATGAAAATTGGGTGCAAGCCATGGATGAAGAAATTGAAGCTATTGAAAAGGATTATACATGGGATTTGGTTGATTTGCCAAAGGACAAAAATCTCATTGGCATGAAATGGGTGCACAAGACAAAGTTAGATGAGAAAGGTGAAATTAACAGATTTAAATCTAGACTTGTAGCAAAAGGAATCTTAGAGCAATCAATAGCCAGATAAGGATAATGTAAGAGAAATTCTAGCCACAACAAATTAGAACAAGTGGAAAGTATATCAGATGGATGTGAAATCAACCTTCTTGAATGGAATTTTAGAACAAGAAATTTTTGTGCAGTAGCCTCCAGGGCATGAAGTTGAAGGTAAAGAAGATAAAGTTTACAAGTTTTAGAAAGCACTCTATGGACTCACGCAAGTTCCTAGAGCTTGGTACTACAGAATTGACAACTACATGATCAAGAATGGATTTTGTAGAGGAAACATTGAGCCTACCTTGTACATAAACGTAAATGAGCATGGACAGATTTTGATTGTTTGCTTATATGTTGATGAGATGATTTATACAAGTAACTTTGAATTGGATGAATTTAAAGCAGCCATGATGAAATAATTTAAGATGACAGATCTTCGTCTCATGAAATATTTTATTTCCATAGAAGTTGAGCAATCTAAAAAAGGAATTTTTATTTTCCAAAATAAATATGCTAGAGATTTGCTGAAAAGATTCAGGATGGAGAATTTCAAACATGTCCCTACACCAGTTGCAACAGCTACAAATTTAAGCAAGTATTATGTAGGATCATATGTCAATCCAACTCTATTCAAAAGATTGGGCGGGAACCTCATGCATCTCATAGCTACAAGACCAATATTATGCAAGAAGTGAGTTTGATTTCTAGATTTATGGAGACTACAAGATACACACATTGGAGTGCAGGAAAAAGAATTTTGTGATACATAGCAGGAACCAGAGATTGTGGCATAATTTATGGAAGCATAAAGAAGAGGGATTTGATTGGGTACACAGACAATGATTTTTCAGGAAGTTAGGATGATAGGAAGAGCACTTCCGATTATGTGTTCCATATTGGTTCAGGTGTGATTTCATGGGCATCTAAGAAGGAGTCTGTTGTGACATTTTCACCAACAGAAGTAGAATATGTAGCAACAGCATGTCAATCATTATGGTTAAGAATAGTATTTGATGGACTCATGCATAAACAACAAGGATCAACAACAATATATTGTGACAACACCTCAACGATTACACTATCCAAGAATAATGTTTTTCATCAAAAGAGAAAGCATATTGATACTAGATACCATTGTAGGTTTTAACCATGTACAGAAATTACCTTCATATGAATTCTAAAACACAGAAAATAAACAATGCGAGAGCATAACACATAAAACACATATACACAAAGATTTTCCCCTGGATCCCAAAACCGGGACTACCAGCTTGATTTTTCATTATGTTCCTTTCAATGTTACAATACATGTTTATACATGCCGAAGCATCCAATACCATGGACTGAAAACCATCGCGTCCAAAAAACGTGTGCGAAAATCATGCACAAAACCATAAATGGGTCCGCCCAACCTAACATAGGGTCCAAAACCAAAATTTTCCAGGGGACCCCATAAAGTGGGGTTATGGGTGCCCTTCAAACCCCCTGTTAACTACGTGGAAAGAATATAACACAACCCAACATTCTCCCACTTGTTGTTTTCTTTCCACAGGGGGTCGCAAGAGAGCTTAGTCATTTTCACAGCCCTGAAATGCCCATTCTCTCTCTACACCAAGAGAAATTATCAGAGCTCACAGATTTTGTTAATGCATCTGCAATATTCTTCAAAGTATCCACCTTTACCAGCAACACCTTTTTGTCTTCTATCATATCCCTCACAAAGTGATACTAAACATCAATGTGCTTTGTCTTTGAATGATAAGCAGGGTTCTTTGCCAAGAAAATTGCACTTGGCTATCACAGTCTATCCTTATAGCTCCCTGTACTAACCCCATACTTGAACACAATCTCTGCAACCAAACTGCTTCCTTGCTTGCATGACTGGCTGCCATGTATTCTGCCTCTGTAGTTGATAGTGCCACTACAGATTGTTTCTTACTCATCCAACTGACTGCACCTCCAAATAGGTTAAACACATACCCACTTGTAGATCTTCTCTGATTTAGATCTCCAGCCCAGTCTGCATCAACAAAGCCACGAATATCCAACACTCTGTCCAAT
>APFE030044167.1:0-25840 GCA_000404065.3 Pinus taeda | reverse complement strand
GTTTTTCAGATAAAAACTTATTAGATATAGTAAAATAAACATGATGATATACTTAAATATTTCGGAACAAGAAACGTTATTTTTATTTAAAAAAAAAATATATTTGAAAAATCAGAATGTTATAACAAGTCGAGAATCTTATAATTACGATTTGTTAAAGTAGAATAAATTAGTGAAACACAAATATGTGGAAAAATAATCACACAAATGGAGCCACATTATATCTCATTAAACTAGTGAACGGTCTCTTTAATAATTAATATTTAATTAGTTTTTTAAAGGTAAATTAAAAATAAACATAATGCGTAGTAAATTAAAAGTGAAATGCTATTTTTCAAAATGCTATTAGACTGAAATCATATGCCATTAGATCCTTGTAGATCAAAAACATGTGCCATTAGATCCTTGTAGATCAAAAACATGTGGTTATTACACAAAAACATTGTCACATAGTACTTTTTATGCATGAGAAGAAAGACTTAGTGGATACACCTTTTAGTTGATAGTAGAATGAGATAGAGTTGGGACTAGAAGGAACTTCATGCTCGACATAAGACACATTTTTTTAGTGGATAGTGGAATGAGATAGACTTGGGAATACAAGGAACTTTATGCTGGATAGAAGTGGGATTGAAGAGTACTTTTAGAAGGTTTGTGCTTAAAAATTTTATTGGTTTTGTAGAATTAATGGGATTAGAATGGATATTTGGGTTTAGAGAGCTCATGGTGGGAGGAGGCATTGGAGAGTCTATGGGGTTGGGACCTGATGGAACCTCATGGAGACTTGGGTTTAGAGAGCTCATGGCAGGAGGAGGCATTGGAGAGTCTATGGTGTTGGGACCCGATGGAACCTCATGGAGACTTGGGTTTAGAGAGCTCATGGCAGGAGGAGGCATTGGAGAGTCTATGGTGTTGGGACCCGATGGAACCTCATGGAGACTTGGGTTTAGAGAGCTCATGGTGGGAGGAGACATTGGAGAGTCTATGAGGTTGGGACCCGATGGAACCTCATGGAGACTTGGGTTTAGAGAGCTTGTGGCAAGAGGAGGCATTGGAGAGTCTATGGGGTTGGGACCCGACGGAACCTCATGGAGACTTGGGTTTAGAGAGCTCATGGCGGGAGGAGGCATTGGAGAGTCTATGGGGTTGGGACCCGAGGGAACCTCATGGAGACTTGGGTTTAGAGAGCTCATGGCGAGAGGAGGCATTGGAGAGTCTATGGGATTGGGACCTGATGGAACCTCATGGAGAGTTGGGTTTAGAGAGTTCATGGCGGGAGGAGGCATTGGAGAGTCATGCTCCGTGTAGAAACCACCACCAATTCTACCTCTTACTCCACAAAATAAAACCAAAACTAAAATAAACAACAAAAGATTCTTCATCCATTCATTTCTCATCTCCATTCTAGTTCTTGCCACAACTACCTCTGCAACGCAAACACAAAATCATATTATTAAGTAAATATTAGAAAATCTTGATGATATCTAAATTACTTAGCAAAGAAAACTCTAAATTGAGGAATTTAATTGATCAAAGTAATTAAACGAAAAAAAAAAAACCAAGCTCACAAAATTGGTCGTGTTTCCCACGCGTTAACCTCATAGATGGGAAAACTTAAAACGCGTGAACCCAATAATAATTTCCGAAAAAGCATAAACCACTTCGACGCCAGAAACATGAAATGCAGAAACTGAAATAAAAGAAGTACCTGGATGTGGATGAAGGAGAAGCTGGTAAAGTGGAGGCGCTCGCAAGATTCAAAGAAATTGGAAGCGTTTCGGCGTGTGTAGGTGAGACGGATGAAGAAGAGCGTGGAAGAGAAAGAAGGTTGAGCTGTGCATGGTAGAGCCCAATGGAGGTCCAATATATAAGGGTTAATTATAATCTCATAAAAATTTTAATTAAATATATATCTTTTTGAAAGTAAGCTGCTTTAAATTTTATTTTAAAAAGTTTTTCAATTATGCTATTTTAATTTTAAAAATTTGTATAATAAATCACGTATTTAAATTACTATATTTAATTAATCTATATATTAGATTTTGAATATCTAAATTTTATATATGATATATAAAGAGATTGAAATAATGTAAATAATTCTTAATAGATATTTAAAATAAATTTTGTTATTATTTTAAATATGTAATAAATAATGTTTACGGGGTTTTGAATAAGTAGTGATTGGGTATTTTGTTCAGACATTTTTTGATGTGAAGTCACCAGTTAAATTCTTTATCTCGATTAGAATAATATATTAGATATGATGAAGATGTAGTCCCAGACAAATTCTTTTACATAATTCTTTTTTTATCATTATTATAATTGTGTTTAACCTTTTTCACATTTTACTTACCTTACGAGAATTTATTTATTGATATTTAACTTTTGTTTTGTTTTTCAAAAAATACATTAATTTATTGATTTGAACTAATAAATAATATTAATTTAATTACTTTCTTTCTATTTTAAACTTTAAACTAATGCGTTGTGTCTACCAAAAATTTAAAAAACGTGTCAAACTTAAACACAACTTATTTCCTATTAAATTCTTTATCTCGATTAGAATAATATATTAGATATGATGAAGATGTAGTCCGAGACAAATTCTTTTACATAATTCTTTTTATGAATATTATAATTGTATTTAACCTTTTTCATATTTGACTTACTCTATTATTATTTTACTTTTTACTAGAATTTATTTATTAATATTTAACTTTTGTTTTGTTTTTCAAAAAATACATTAATTTATTGATTTAAACTAATAAATAATATTAATTTAATTACTTTGATGATTACTTTTCTTTCTATTTTAAACTTTAAACTAATGGGTTGTGTCTATCAAAAATTTAAAAAACTTCTCAAACTTAAACACAGTTTATTTCTTATTAAATTCTTTATCTCGATTAGAATAATATATGAGACATGATGAAGACGTAGTCCCACACAAATTCTTTTACGTGATTTTTTTTATCATTATTATAATTGTGTTTAACCTTTTTCCCATTTGACTTACTTTATTATTATTTTACTTTTTACTAGAATTTATTTATTAATATTTAACTTTTGTTTTGTTTTTCAAAAAATACATTAATTTATTGATTTGAACTAATAAATAAAATCAATTTAACTATTTTGATGATTATTTTTCTTTCTATTTTAAACCTTAAATTAATAGATTGTGTCTACCAAAAATTTAAAAAACGTTTCAAACTTAAACACAACTTATTTCCTAAAAAATCATCCACAATTATGAATAATGGTAAAAAAAAAATATTTTTTAAATTACTAAAAAACATATTTATTCGGGTTATGAATAATTATAAAAATATATTAAAAAAAGGAGAGAAAAAGAAACTTAATTAAAAAAACCTCAAAGACTAACCTCATTAACATCAATATCATATCAGAATTCCACACATTTTAAGAACTTTTTTTATTTGGGTATATAGTTTTACTAAAGTTCTTTTTATTTAGATATATGGTTTTATTTAGTTATATAAATACAAAAGAGATAGTTTAGAAATATTTTAGTATATAAAAAGTATATGTTATCATAATTTTTAAATTAGTATTTGTATTTGATGTTACAAAGGAAACCTTGTAAGGTATAGAGTGTGGAAGAATAGCAATATGTGAATGGGCATTGTTGAAAGCAAGGGTGGATGATACTGAGTTGCAATTGAAATTGTTAGTTATGTGTATACTGAATATGGATATTTTGTAAATAAAAGTAGTGTGTAGAAGAATAGTGACATGTGAATGGACATTGTTGAAAGCAAGGGTGGATGATATTGAGTTACAATCCAAAGTATTAGTTATGTGTGTTTTGAATATGGACATTTTGTAAGTAATAGTAGTGTGTGGAAGAATAGCAACATGTGAATGGACATTCTTGAAAGCAAGGGTGGATGATAATGAGTTATAGTTAATGTCATGTAGAAGTTATCCATCATCAATGTAGTAGTTGTTGTTTATGTGAACATGTTTTTGTACATTATTTTAAGGTTTTTTTTTTTTGTATTTGGAGATTTTGTTTTTCCATATGTTACATATTTATGGTATTATTAAAAAATACTAGTAGATTATAATGGAAGAGTTGAAATAAATTATATGACATTGTGAATAACCTCATGGTTGTCATTCCATATTTGAAAGTATTTTTTGCTAAAGTGATGTAGAAGTATTATTAATATTTGAAATATGTAAATTAATTGTGGAAATTCATTAGTAGTAGTTTACATGGGAAAGGTTATTGATAATAATATTGAATAAACAAGATTGCATGTAACAGTGGAAGATGAAGCTAAGTGATATACATTGGGTGGAATTTGCAGAAAGTACAATGTTTGTAATGAAGAATGTCTTTTGATCTTCGAAGATCCTTTTTCAAGTTTCAATTGAAAAATACAAGTAGTAGATTGTAATCGATGAGGTGAGAAAAGAAATATAATATTGTGAAGAATAATGTGGTTTCCATATTTGAAGATGCATCGAAACTTGTTGGAGGCATCGAAGACCTGAAGAAGCAACAATGACCCTGGAAAATGTATAATTTGTTAAAGTTTGTAATATGTAAATTAATTGTGGAAATTTATTAGTAAAATTTTGCATGTGAGTTGTGTTAAAATGAAATTCGAATGAATGGAAATGAACTTACGTTTGTCATGGGGATTTAAATATTGTTAGTCGAAGATGCAAGGTGAACAATGGCATATCGAACACCATTGGAGATTTATGCGTAGTTGGAGATGCATATTTCTTGATTGTCATTCTGCTCGTATTTTTTGCATTTTGTCATGTTGATGAATGTGGATTATGCATTTCAGAGTAGATTTAATTTGCAGTAATAATTGTATAGTTAGATGGAGGCGGTATAATGGTACTACTGGATTCGGTATTGAAAGAAATATGTTTTGTATATGTTGCAATGTAAGTATTGATGCTTCAATTTCATCACAATAGTTATATAGTTGTGTTATTTCTGAGTCCATATGTCCTATTGCAAAAGAAAGAAAATGTTAGAATCAAGTGTATAGAAAATATAATGAAAATGTATTATTTGCAACCATGTATTAATAATGATTAGATTTAATTATTGTCCAAAGATATGAAAGGTATGTTATGAAATAGATTGAGCTTAATAAATATAGGAAACCTTTTGGTCATGTTAACGTGTGGATTGGAGCAGATTGTCTGGAGGTGTCGTTGAACGGAGAATTTCTTCTACATGTTTTCTGCGAGCAATGTTTTTGTTGTCTTTCATTTTATTGTAACGATCGAAACTGATTGCGGGGAAAATATGAAGATCTTGTAGAGAAGGTACTCTTGAAATTGTTGTGAATGTGAGACCTTGGCGTTTAGTTTTCCCAATGTCAATTGTTGCTTTCGGCAGTGTCATACCTTGAGATTTATGTATGGTTAATGCCCAAGCCATCTTTAGTGGAATTTTCGTATGTCCATTTCTTTTTATTGCTGGAATAGGCAAGTGAGTGGGATTTTTTTCATCCCAAGGAGGCTCAATGTATTCGGAAAAAGCTACGACAATAAAAGATGGTTATAATTTCTCTGAGAGAACCATTAACAAGTCCAGCTGAAACCCAAAGGTTGGAAGTTAGCATCACTTTTTGGCCTTTGCATAGTAACACAGTTCGCTCAAGTTGCTCGTCTCCTGAGGAAATGTTGAAATATGTGTTGTCATCTTCAGTAATGGATCCTGCGACATGAGTGTTTAGAGATTTTATCATTTGCTTATTATGGACTGTTGTTTGAGCATTTGTTGGAAATACATGCATGGAATCATGGAAGGATTGTAGTCATCAATTGTTGGATTTAAATTTCTAATATTCTAGAGGATGTTCCTGAAAGTAACCTGGGCAATGTTGTTGCCTTGTTGACGAAATATTTTGTCTAATGCGATGACTATGTTGAATGTGTTCCACAGTGCGCTTTTGTGGCTCGTGCCTGCATATAGAGGTATGTCTTTGATGAGCAATAAGTAGCCGAGATAACCAACCAATATAATGGAACAACCACCGAAAGGAGTGTTTCTTTGCAGTGGAAATGCCTCTCGAAGACATTCGTCAATATGGCTGAGAAGCTTTGGTGCAATAAAGCTCATTTCACTGATTAGTATGTACTTGATATGCTTGAGTTCTTCTCGGAATTTCACATGAACATTGCCTTCTAAAAGTGTAATATCCTTTATAGGAAGGTGGAGAGTGGAATGGATTGTTGATTCTTGTATGTTGAAGGCAACAATGCCTATAGGGGCGAGGAGCATGATCGGTGAAGGTTCTCGACTTGCAAGGGTTATGAGAATATATTTGATGCAACTGATAAGGAGGGATTTTCCTGTACTAGCAGTGTCCTATATTATCATTCTGACAGCAGTTAAAATGTCCTTCTTAGCAAAATGATTAGAAATAATATTTAGAGCTTTTTTTGCATTGGAGATAATGTATTAAGGGTCGTCAGGATATGTTGATATTTTTGAAGAATGTGTTGGATAGAGAGGCTATTCTCAATGAATTGTATGGCATTATTTTGTAGATCTAATGGGATAGTGGTATGGTTCCAGTTATGGTTGTCATCAAAGCCATGAAGGCCAAGCATGTCAAGCTCATTTATGAGGAGCTCATTTGTAGGGTATAATTGGGAGAGTAATTCCCATTCATTTATTTCCATGGTGTCTAGAGGATTGGCTTCATGAATAGTTGAGTTATCATTTGCAACATATTCAATATTAGATAGTGTGCGATGTTGATGCCAAGGTTTGTAGAAACGACAAAATGTTTGCCAGTTTGTGATGAATTCTGTAGCAAAATCTCTTATATCTTGTATGATATCGCGAAAGGGGTTTTAGGGTTATGGGTATTGAGTTGATCATCGTTGCAAGTAGGGTGTATGTTTTTTGGCCACTGGAGTCAATGAATAAAGATGATTTTGGATGTAATTTCCATGGTGCTTTATAGTGACATTCAAATGAGGATCCTTTCTTTCTTATGCATGTGCTTTCGGTGCATTTTGTGTGACATTCAACCCAATTGATGAGTTGTTCATAATCATTGAAAGGATTGGTTCTAAAAATTTGTGACATGGACAATCGACAAGGGTCTTCTGAATTTGTCTGAGCAATTGGTTGGTTTGAAAGCGAAGGAGTACGAGGGTTCCATCCTAAAATATATTTGTCGAAGAATTTCCTAGCAATATCAACTTCTTTTGTGTTTTCCCAGTTGAGGCTTTCCATATCAGGTGCATTTTCTATCCAAAGGAAACCATGGATATGTGAAAATCCTCTATGTTGTCATTCATACCTATCAAGTCTGCATTTGTGTAAGATAATTTTGTAGTAGATGAGGTTTGATGTTTGGAGAGTTTTGAAAGAAACGTGGTAGAATGCATACATGTACCAATAGTCTTTTGTCTGGAAGTGTTTCTCTAAGATAACTTCACGAAATGTTGTGAATCAATGGTGCATATATAGTGCTGTTAAATGTGGGTTAGAGATAATGTTATTGTTTCTCCATTTTTGTTGTTTTGTAATATCAAAAGGTTGACATCTGGGCATGACTGCATGAAGATCAGGACATTTTGTATCAGATGCACTTAATGTGAAGAAGAACGTTGGGCAACTAAGCTGAGATATAATGTTTGTTAGTTCATTTTTAGCTTTGTGTCAAAAATATCTTGTTCCACGTAAATATCAACCGAATGGCATGACTTGTTCTGCCAACTACTCATCTGGAAATTGTTCTAATTGGATGTTCAGATCTTCAATAGATGTTGGAAAGTTATCTGCGGTGTTCTTTTTCACAAAAATGAACATTTTTGCTTGACTATGATGTCGCATCATGAGATTATATATGTAATAACGAAAGCATGGGTGCTTGTTGAATCCATTATTGTAGTAATGTATGACATGAAGAGCGTATTCATGTAATTGCACTGCTTTCATTCTTAGTTGACTTAGTGTTGCAACTCTTGTGGGGAAAAGGGTCGAGAAAGCCATAGAGAGTAGAACTTTTGTGTTGTATTCATTCATTGGGGATAAGTCAATTGGTGGTCATTCAATTGTAGTATAGAATGGTGGCTGCAAGCATGTAAATAATGGCGTATTTCTTGGATTTCTATATTTGTATTGGGAATAATGGGTATGAATGATGATGTGTGGTGTAAGGATGGGTTTAAGGAATCTTTAGTGGGCTCAAGTTGTGGTTTAGGTGAAAGGTGGACAGTTGTTTTTGTGGTATTGGAATGGCGAAGGGAGGATGAGACATCAGTGGGGATTATTGGTAAGGATTCTAGTGTGTTGTTATCAATACGAGCATTCTTATAGTGTGGGTCATTTGCCAATTTGTATTCTAATGCAGCAGAACACGATGTCTACTGACAATTCAATTATAAGCATGATGGTCACTACTATGATGGGTGACAATTAGAATGTCCAAGTCTTCAACATGTCGTGCCAACATGCTTGCGATTTTTGTAATGTATTGTGGAAAACAAATTGTGTGGCCATCTTATTTATATTGGCCACCATGTGCATGTATTACCTAGAGTATAGGGTTAACCCTAGCAATGAGCATTTCTTATATTTGTGAAAGAGACGTAAGGAAAGTTGGCTGAAGACCAGGGTCCATGTTGTTTGATAATGAGAAGGGATGACCCTTTGTTTCAAATATGCATATGGAGAAGCAATGGATTTGGTTCAAATTGCAGATATGTATTCCAAGATATGATTCAAGATAAATGAAGCATGGACATTTAGGTGCAAGTTTATCAATCTTTGCATGAAATTATCGATGTGCTTCATTAGTGTAAACGTTGTTGAAAGCATGTGCAAAGGAGGGGTTAGGACAATGAGGTATGGATGTATTTGTTTGAGAGGTTTTTCGAAAAGATAGAGAGTTTAATAATTGCAAAGGAGGATTGTTTTCAGGGTCGGAATTGGGAAATATGGAGAGGTTTGATGGAAAATCTGAATTTTCACCATACGTTTCGGACGATGAATGTCAGTTTTCTTTCTACTTTTGTTTTTTTGACATTCTGTGATGCCTTTTTCCCTGATAAAGCTCACGTCAACGTGCATTTATTCATTCTTTACTTGTTGCAGAGTATCTTCGGGCGCGTTCATTATTACAAGAAGAAGACATTTGCAAAAGTTATGGTACCTATAGGCAAGAGAGGGGAAAACAAGAATGTTATTTGGAGAGAACAACCATGTTATTGTATAAAAGAGAAAGAGGAGAAAGAAATTGAAGTTTTGAATAGTTTTATGTGAATTTTTTATTTGAATATGTGTTTGAAAGAACTTTTAAGTAATTTTCATTTATACATGTAGATAATTGCATGTGTAATGCAACAAGTTGCCTCATTTGTTAAAAGAAAGAAGATGAAAAAAATGTGAATAAGTGTACATACACAATGCTAGATACAATGGAGGATGAATATTTATTTCAGTACTAAATAAGAGCATTTGGTGAGATGGCATGCAATAGTATATGGTGCAAAATTTTATTTTTAAAATAAGATAACAGAAACATTCAGAAAGTGAAAAATACATTTTACGATATCTATCTATGATATTGACATGTCATCAATTGCTTGAAGGATGTTGTTGCATTTTGTTGTGAAATGCAAGATTTCTTCTTTCATGATAACACATTTAAACTATGGTAATTCCTTAAATGTTTCTGTCTTCACTGATAGTGTGAAGATATGATCCATCCATAGTTCTTTGGAGACAATTTTCCTAATTAGATCTAGATTTGAAGATAACAAATAAAAGTCTTTGGCATTAATCCCAAGAATTGTAGATCCCATGTCTTCGAAAGCAACAGTTGAAGCTAATTCACCAGTGTGATCTTCTATGTCAATCTTAAGTATGTATTTGTAATCACAGTCGGTTACTTCAGTGTTGCATTTTGGGAAAAACAACATGCCTGTATTTTATGGAATAATTTTTTTTAATGCATTTTTTCCCATCAACGATGGATGGGCAAGAAATGTAGTAAAAAAATTCCATCCCAAATTTTGTTATTATGCCCTTTAATTGGAAGAATGTTGGTTTATCTGAGGAATCCATACTGTAAATATCAACAATCGTTATTTTTCTTTGTTGATGGCCAAAAGGAGTTGAATATCTTGTTTTCAAGGATGTAGAAGCTGTAGTGGAACCTTCTTTTTAAACCATGACTTTAGCATGTGGGCCTATTCAATGTCAGGATATACAAGAATAATGGATCTCGTTGTAGTGCCGACATTTTTTCCATTAAATTCTCCAAGATGGGCAGACTTGATTGCAATGATGGGGTTATTTCCTACAACACATAGGGAGCATATTTCTTGTGATACGGCATGAAAATTTCCTCCACAAAAGATTGCATCCATGCTATACCAATATTTATTTAGTAACTTCAGAGCCGTCTTTTCTATGTATAGTGCACACATTAGAAATGTCAGTGATAATACCAAGAACATCAACAATGGAGTTGATATTTGTTGTTTTGATATCATTGATTGATTTTATATTGAATTGCACTGTTGGCTTGTGTCTTTTTCGCTGGAAACATGCTCTATGGTAGATGTTGCATTTAACAAAATTTCCTAATCATTGTTTAAGTTGTTGTATTGCTTATTAGAATTTTTCACATTCCCTTTAGAGACAATGTAGACATTTCCAAGTTGGATTTTATCAGAAAAATAATCAGCTACATTGTTGAAATGAGTAATATGTATTTATCCACCTTTTGTATCAAACAGGGCGAAGCCAAACACTTTACCGGGTCTGTAATGATTTTGAAATTGTCGAAGAGTTTTTTTTCTTTGAACGTATCCTTTTATGCACCAATTTGAATGGTAAGGGTTTAGTGATTTGATAGGAATTAGGACTGGCATGACAGATGGGGTTCCAGTAGTTGGAAGAGGGCAGTGCCTTTTTTATGAAGGATCTTGGTTCGATGAGGAGGGAGTGTTTTCTTCATAAGTGATCGGGATACTCATATGTTTTGGATTACCAATTAAGGGTGAAAATGAAGCAAAAATATCGAATTCTATTAGCTTTATAGACCTACATGGAAAATGAGAGACACAGGAATGATTGTTAGAGTTAGAAGTGATATCGATAAAAGTGTTAAAGTTGAAATAAAAAATTTATAACAAACTTACATTGATCGACCAATAGCTGAAGTAGTCCAACTTTTAACATGTATAACAAAACCCTTTTGTAGCAAGCCTGTTGCTACGAGGTCTTTGAAATATGTTGGAAGCATAAGGTGTTTCATATGTGTGCCATCAGAGATGGCAATGCGATATCATGGAGTTGAATTTTGCATTGATTGAATGGTTTCAAGTTCAACAATTTGTAGGTATGTTTGAATATGAGTTGATCTAGAGAGCATTGTGAAAATAACATTCTCAGTAATCTTTGTTGTCATTTTCTGAAAGTAGAGATAACAAAATAAGTACTATACAGAACAAAACTCATAAATGTGGTTTTCTTCTCGTAAGATGTTTAACATTCATTACATTCCTATAACACTACATGAAAATTTATGAACTAAAGGGTAGGAAGCATGTTCAATTTGTTAGTAATTGAGTGGCTATCTAGGCTTGTAAACATAAAAATGAAGAGATTTATGACAACAACTTCCATATGATCATTCTCTTTCAAACATATTTAAAACTGTAAATTGACAATTTAATAAACCTACGCATGTTAGAAACAATCAGACATGCGTAACATACTTAATACTATAAATTGAAAATTTCAGAAACCTACGCATGTTAGAAACAACCAGGTAGGGGCCCTAGCAGCTGGTGATAATAAGCATGGGTGTAGATTTAGAAATTGTGTAGCCATTGAATGTGCAGCTCAAAAAGGCATTTTAAGTAAAACTCCTGTCTAATTTAAGATGCTATTTTGCAGGTATGGATTCATGGTGTCTATACCACTTCATGGATCCATTTTTTATATGAAAGCAATGTCTACCCTGATCTCACTTTGTTTTCTCATTTTGTAAAATGCATCTTAATTATACAAAGAGTGACAAAATAATATACATCAAAATGATCATTTCAATGAGACAAGGCACATTTATAAAGGCTACCATGGCTACCCATCCCCACATAGAAAATTACTTTTGGCATATTTGTCGTCGTCTTAATCTCACGAGATTCTGCATTCGTATGAAAAAATCCTATTATGGTTGAAACCTAAGTTGCAAAATATGTTCTAAATGTTGTAGTCTCCACCAAATGAAAAGTGGATAAATGCCATTCAATGCATACCAACATTTCCTTTTCAGTAGAAGTAAGATTCGTTCCAAGTGCATGTTGTTTCAAATTTATGTATTGTACAATCCAATTATTTAGCTATCCAAGACAATTTGCTAGTTGTTAGGACACAGACAAAGATGTTGCCTCGATGAAATATCATTTTTTAATAGAAAAACGTGTACAAATATTTATAGGCACACTCCTTATACCTCAAGCTTTTTGGTTTTAGCTTCAGCTTTTGAAGTCTGCAAATTTATCCAAGCTTCAATTCTTGCTTCTTCTCGTTGATATCTAAAATTTACAGGCAAAGAATAATTATGAAGAATAAGAGGATAGTGGCAGTTTAGCAATAATATAATCATAATATATTATAAAGTATTGATGAAACCATGCTTAAATCAACTCACAAAGAAAAATGTAGTCTTTGAGTATCTGAAACAAAAAATTGAGAAATGTTCTAATGTTGAGAAGTTCGATATAAAAAAGCATTGGAGATGTTTTAATGAAAATGTTTGAGGGTGTTGGAAGTATTGGTCGTGACACTATGAATATTTTGGGAATTGTTAGGAATCCTTTCATGGATTGTTAAGAATGCTTTCAACAAGACACATAAAAGAAAAACAACGAAAAGACTAAGGGGAGCTTCTAACATAAACTACATCATCCTCATGGCTCAATTCATTGCAAGAAGTTTCATTTATCACATAGACTTCACAGGCATTGAAACAAAAGGAAAGAAGATACAATAAATTATTACTTGATTTGAGGAATGACTGGACCTATAATAGGAAATTTGTCTAGCAAATTTTTGAAAGAAAAATAAAGCTAAAATTGGAAGAAGAGAAAATGGCAACCATGTTAAGGGAAGGAAAGATACAAATATTCTAAGTTAATGTGAAGAAAATATATTAACAATGTTGGCATTCCTATGACAACTACATTAAAAGAATCAGTTTCAAAGCTTACATCTTTACAGAGCTCTAAGTTCATGTAACAAATCTTATAAATTAATTTGGTATTTGGCTAAATCTTAATTTATAAAATAAATTATTATTTTTATATGTACAAATAATAAATGTAGCTAAATGACTAATAGGACATTCTACAAATCTAGAAACGTAAATCATGTTGGTGAGGAAATGAATTTTTTAATGGGCAATGGGTCCTCACAATCCTAGCAGTAAACAGTAGGCCATGGCATATCTCATAAACGTAGATCGTTCATGAAAATAAACAATCGTTGCTCTGCAAATTATATTTATTTGATAAGTGTTTAATCTTGGTCTACTCACTATTTTCCAAAGTCAATGCTCATCAATAGATCGAGTGAATAGTTCTTTAGTTTGGCTTCGAGGCTCTGCTTGTTTGTCCCAATTCAACATAGGATTCAAGTGGGCCTCAAATTCTATTTATCCTCTCTCTCTCTCTCTCTCTCTCTCTCTCTCTCTATATATATATATATAATTATATATACTATATATACTTTTCTTTACAACAAAATTATATCCAACCTCTAGAACAATGACACATTTGCCAAATCACAGTTTGTTGTAGGTGAGATACCACGCCCATGGTTGGGAGCAACTGAATCTAGATATATACCCCTATTATATAAACTATTCCTGAAGGATGTAACTGCTAGGAAATGCATCACAAGAGGGATTTTTGTTGTAGCATATGATTGAATGAAATGGATAATACACATAAATGAGTTATTAACGTTGGTTTCTACAAAGAACAGTCAATTATACCAATTCATTAATCAAAACATTAAAAACACAATCAATGTAATTGTTGCGGGCATGTGGATTCTATATCGGGTACACAATGGTTGTTGGTGAGAACCCAAATGCATTCCAAACTTTACTCTATCATAACATTCGGACAAGATTATGGCTGTACCTAATCACATACAACAACAATTGAGAGATGGGTGAAATCAATCTGTGGAAACGCTTAGCAAGAAGGATGTATGAATCTGAAATAGAAGGTTGTTTCATGTAATAAAAAATTTCCCTCCCTTGGGATAAAATGTTCAATGCCTCTCAAGTTGGAGTACATATTTTCCCTAAACCTACACCACCATAAATTGACCCAGCAAGCTAGCAATTGAGGTTATCCGGCTATATGCATCTTTGTTAAATCCTGGATTTCTAGTATTCATATCATTTCGGTTTTCAAAAAACATTAATACCATGGTCCTCTTTAACATTAATTAGCCTTGTTTAAAGGTAGCAGTAACATTATTTTCCATCTATAGTCATAGTGAACACACACACTAGACCCCAAAATAAGCGCGTAAAAAAACCCACAACCAAGAAACATACCGAGTGGAAACCTCGTGTGCAATAATGAATTTCAATGGTTTCAAACAACAAAATAATAAAATTTTAAATAAACAGGAGCGTGAAATAATATTAAGGTGTTGATGAGTGCCGATAGAAAGCTCAACAACATGAAAAGGGAAATGTCAAGGTAAGTCTCAATGTGATCACAATTAGGCCGAGGTTCAAAAAAACGCAAGGGACTCAAGTGTTGTCATTCCAGGTATAAGCAAAAGAACCATGGTAGGAGTGGAGCAGGGCTCGAAAGCAGGCATTGCCAGGACTGGGAAAGACGAGCCTGATGTTCTTCAAGGGCTATCCCAAAATCTCCATTCCCTCAAATTGACTTCTAGGAATGAAGAGTTCCAAAGGCAACAATAACACTATTTTCCATCTACAGTCATAATGAACGCACATACTAGACCCCAAAATAAGCCGCATAAGAAAACACTCCATATAGTTTAGTTGCAGGTTCTTAGGAACAACAATGCTTACAATCAAAATGGAACAGTGGTTGACAATAGTAAAGTTAGGCAACAGGAAGAAAATAAGGATGGTAGAATGAAGACAGACTGGACCCCGAAATAAGCCGCATAAGAAAACACTCCATATAGCTGAGTTGTAGGTTCTCAAGAACAATAATGCATATAATCAAAATGGAATAGTGGTTGACAATAGTAAAGGAAGGAAACAAAAAGCAAAGAAGGATGGTAGACTGAAGAGAAGTGACATAGTAGAACAAATTCCTATCAAATACAACTAAATATTTAGTCATCTAGAAACCAAAGTTGGCTTAAAGTCCCAGTTCCATAAATTGTTTGCTTGAGACATCTACAAACCCAGATCATCAAGATATGTAATATTAAGGTGATGATCATTGCTGACAGAAAGATCAGCAACATGAAAAGGGAAATCTGGAGGTAAATTAACTAACCTGACAGGCAAAACACTGCAAATCTGTCGAAGGCTACTATGTGAAGGCTGTAAATACTGATATGAGATGAGAAATGAGAACAGTAACCCCATATTGTATACCATAACCTAATAACTACCACCATAACTGGTTCTGATGCGGAGGCCGCTATATTCGGATGCAGGGAAAAACTGCCAACTAATTAATCCTCCTTCCGGACCTCCTCATCCTCGTGGCCATCCTCCTCCTATAGAAAAAGCAACCCTATGCAGACCTCCTCATCCTTGTGCAACAGAGAAGAAGGAACCCCCACCCCACCCTCCACGGCCCTCCTCATCCTCCTGCAGCAAAGGTATTCATCCCACGCCCTCCTCTGGTGCAAACACTACTATCCACATGTGCATGAAAGACTAACTGCGTAGATGGATGAGTTGGGTAGGGTAACTAGAACAAAAATTAATTAATTTTTCTATTAACTAGTTACCTTAAGAGTTTTTTATTGTTTTTTTAATGTTTCCAATTAAATTGGATGGTAGATCATTGTTGAATCATCTAACAATGGATATGACGGTTACGATTAGGACATAAATGCATTTGGGGGAGTTCACTTCAGAGGGAAAAACCTTACGACGTAATTATTATAGCCATATAAATTAAATGGTTAGTAAATATAGATAAATATTAATCTACAATAAATGCCAAAACACTTATTTCATAAGGCATCTCAGGTTATTAAAATTAAACAAATAATAAAACTAACATAATGATAAATTTATTATTATTATTATCATTATTATTATTATTAAAAATAATTAATATAGAATTTAAAGATATATATATTTGAAAAACCAAGGAACAAGATTCTTTTTCATGAATATTTATAATGTAGTCTAAATTGACAATTGTCTTTTTGACTAGAATCCGGCCATACAATTTAAGCAAGATAAAAAATGTGATTTTTCATTACTTCAAATATATTTTTGAAAGCATAAATAGATTTACCACACTGAAAACCCCATTAGAGCACTCGATTTCTACAAATTAAACAACTTAAACTCAAGCTTTTAAAAATCTCTACTCGATTTTGGTTAAAATTAACTAGAAAAATATTGTAAAAAAAAGGTCATTTTGTTTATAAGTTAAACTATGCCCATATATATACCCACTTTATCATAGATATTATTACTCTGTAAAGACAAATCATTACAATACTATTGGCCAATGTCGTGGTTTATCAATACCACATTCCCAAAAAACATAACCCATTTCAGATGAGACTTTTTCATATTACAATTTTTTTTAATTAATCAATTTAATTAAAAAAGAAAAAAGGGTATAACCAATTTGGAGACAAATATCTACCTTTAATTTGTGTATACTACTAATAATAATATAGAATATTCCTCTGAGGTTAAATCCATCCCATCCACATGATAATTGCTAAATTAAATTTCGAGAAGCCCTATTCCAAAATAGACATGTCTATCCCCTCGATGGGGGTGGAGACTCATCAAGAAAATGGGATCAAGGGGGGGCAAGAGGACGACCCCACTGACCCTCAATGTAATTAAGAGGGGGGCAGTGTGGCCTACCCCCCTCCCCCTATGCATGAAGCATGCATTGTTTAAATTTCTTGGACACATGACTTGTTATTTACTGGAGAGTTCTTCGCTTGCTACTTTGCAACTAGGAAGACATATGTGCCCTACCACTGTAATCCTCCTATCACTTGTGGTATATACATACTCCCATTGGATTTTGGCTATACTATAGAGTGATGTTGAGAAATTCAAACCATGGGATGTGAGAAGAGTTTTTTAGGATTTGAGTTGGCATGTCAAAGTTTATGTTTCATCTACGGTTTACAGAGGTATCAATTCCTTACTATTCTATGTGGGTTTAGGTGATTTTTATCTCTCCAATGATGATGGTGATGCCTCAATTGAAGAGCTAAATTATGAATTTGGTAACTGTGATGTCTTTCTAGATAGCAAATGGGGTCTTGCAAATATGGTCTTAGTATTTTTCTCCCAATTTCTAATGGCCTTGGTCCTTTCTGACAGTTATAAATGTGTAATATTTATCCCTTGGCTGTGTGCATTGGTTTTCTCAACTTATGGTTTTCACTGGTGTGGATGATTTTTGTAATGGAGTCACTGTTGGGGATTGTTTTTATATTTGGTGAGTTTGGGCTTCCTATTACTTTAGGAGATGGTCTCTCCCATGTCATGGAAATCCCTCATCTTTCTAATCGACCTACAGGGCATTCCTTTTTTAGCCATTTTTTCTAGGTTACCTCATCTCCTTTTGGTCAGGATGGCTATTTATTTTGAATATTACGTGTTGTTTGGTCAGTCGAAGATATTGACAAAAGATATGTTGTTGCTCATGCAATTTCACTTGTTTTTAAGGGGTTATCACTTGTTTGTAGCATGTGGATATAAGGGTATCTCTGTTATTATATTTTTTCTTTAGTCATTGTGGTTGTATGCCATACTAGCACATGTGTGGGCATTGTGGGGCTAGGAGATATAGCCAACAAAGTCAGTCACGTGTTGTGGTGCAGGCTCAAGAGGTTGTTGTATCTTATCATGTTGTGACTCGCCTAGAACTCAAGAGGATATTTGGAGGCTATAGAAGAATATCACTAAAGATAGATAAGCCTCTTCAAATTTAGAATTGATAGAGGAGGTCCCTTGCTAGCTTCCTGATCCTAGTAATACTATGGAAAGTAGGAATTAGTATATGCATTCTATTATTCTCCACAAGTAGCTTAGGACAGTACTGAGATGAGTCTTAAAGGAGAAGCACAAGGAAATAAATGAAATCATTTCATTTTTCAATAACATTCCATGTAACTACTGGAATATCCAAGCAAGTATATAAATGTTGGAAGCTCGCTTAGCTCAAATGGAAAAAAACATTCTATGTGAATTTAAGCTCCCATTGTCCCTCGGCATGAGTGCAAAAGACCCAATTCCAATGACAACTTTAGACACCTAAACCGGAGGATATGTAATGGTTATCCTTCATAATCTCATCTGGTTATATCAAATTTTTTGCTTAATTAATTTTTTTCTCCTGTAGAAACCTAGTATTATCAAATATTAACCAATAGATCTAGTTTCTAGTTTGGTAGAGTGAGGTCTGTATTATTTTTCTATTGGTTATCAGTGATGTAATCTAATTTTCAAAGGTAATTTGATTTAACTCATGTTTCCTTTTGAAAGTTGTATGCCTTGGATAGATCTTTCTAATGACGTATTGTGTGCATAAAATGGAGATGGTATGCTAAAGTTATAGCCCTGAGAATTTGATGTACCAATTTACTGAAACTGGGCCCATAGTTTTGGCACTTCATCTCCTAGGGTTAGGTTTTTGGATTTTTAGGGTTTTCCATTATTTATAAATAATAAATAGGCCTTCAAGCCTCATTTTAACACAATTCAAAGGTATGTAGCCGCCACATCTCTTCTCAGAGATAAGCTACCATCTTTTGATTTAGTCTATTTCCTTTCTATATGTAAGCATATTTCAGTTCTTTATTATTAATGAAACCGAGTTTTATTCTAGCTGCATCTCCATGTTTATGTTTATATATGATCCAGGAGGATCTCGTCAGATTGTTCCATAGGTGTTCAAGCGTCATCGTCAATGTTCAGAGTCATCATCAATTCAGTTCGGTGTCGTCAGCTTCAACAGTATTGGTTATGGATCAATTTGTTCAGGTAATATGGTTTTCCTGACATTCAGTCGATATGTGTTTGTACCTAGCTGTCAACTAGTGTTCATTGACAGTTCCACCAGGATTTGGTCAACAACATGTGTTTTTTCTTTTGCCTTCGCAGGATTTGGTGTCGACATGGGTTGTGTCGTCCATCGCAGAGGTTCGATGTGTCATTGGGGCTGTCATCACAAAGATAGCTGGTGTCGATATGTATTTGGTTTCTTCACATTGTGATAATATGTTGTACATGGGTTTTTAAAAGAAAAATGTAAACCCTAATCCTAATCTATCAAATGCACTATCAAATCTATCACCTAAGTTGCAACCCTAACCATAAACAATACATTGCAATATGTATTAAAAAAACCTATGCTAAAACCCTAAAGACTTAAATCCTAACCATCGCATTGTTAAAACAACATCCAACGTAACCCTAATCCTAAGTTCTAAACTTCATTAACTATCAATCTAAATACATTGGTAAACATTACAAATAAAAAATACACAACGAGTTGACCACGCGGGCAATCTAACTACGTCAGAAACATGTGACCGGGCATTGTTAGACTGTAAAAGTTTAGCCATCAGTCAGGCCTTAACCGCAGCGGAATTGAAAATCACATCAGAGACGTTGGCATGTGAATGATGTTGATAGACTATCGGGTTGGTGTTAGGGTTAGAGAGCTAGCAGTCAAGAGATTAGTCGCAGCAGAACCATCAGCAAAAAAACAACAGGTCATGTGAACAGCAAACGGCCGACGGGTTGGTCGCTGAAACTGCCGGGGATAAACCACCAAGTGGCAGTCAGGCAGTCGACTACCCGGTTTTCACATGGAAGCTATTATCCCTCCGCCTGGTTAGCCTAACTGCTAGCGGTTGTGGAGTTATTATCGAGTTTACTTATGGGTTATATGGCTTTTGTTTGTTCAAACTAATTCAATGACCATGCATCTACCCTAGGTGGCAAATTCCAACTAGACCGAAGCTAAACCTAATTATATTGCAACCAAATTCATCTTGTATTCAGCCAAAGAGGTTTCAATGTATCTGGAGGCCTTTAAAAGGTAGTTTTGCTTCATTGATGAAGGGGAGAGTGGTTTTGATATTTGTTTGCAGATTTTGGAGATCATAGGCATTTTTGTTTTCAATGTAATAGGAGCATCTGGAGTCAGAATTGGGAACCATGATAGGAGTTGGAAAGCTAGTTCAGAGAAATATCTAATGACAGTGATCAGAAGCACATGCATCCACATTTAGACTGATAAAATCTCTGTGCAATCAACCTCATCTGTTTCAATCCTAATAAAGTGATTGCCCATCTTGAAAGCAAAGCCAAAGATGCAGTCCATCAAGGATAAACTCTGTAATCGATTTTTCTGTCTGGTATCAGTCTGTTTTTATTGTTTTCACTGCTATTATGCATCTTCCTTTTCTTTAATCAGCTATCGTAAAGTCTTATTCTCAAGCAGTTTTCCTCGATTTCCACACTTTCAGCTAACATTCAATTCATTAATGGTTAATCAATTCTACATGAGTTTTAATAAATGATCATTTTAGATCATATAATTCGGTATCAGAGCAGGTTTCATTTGAAGAATTTTCCATTGAATGTTAACTATTTTGCATTGGGAAGATATTGATGAAAGAGATGTTCTTATTGCTCATGCAATTTCACTTGTTTTTAAGGGGTTATCACTTGTTTGTAGCATGTGTATATAAGGGTATCTCTGTTATTGTATTGTTTCTTTAGTCATTGTGGTTGCATGCCATGCTAGCATGTGTGGCCATTGTGGGGCTAGGATATATAGCCAACAAAGTCAGTCATGTGTTTTGGTGCAGGCTCAAGAAGTTGTTGTATCTTATCATGTTGTGACTCTCCTAAAACTCAAGAGGATATTTGGAGGCTATAGAAGAATATCACTAAAGATACATAAGCCTCTTCAAATTTAGAATTGATAGAGGAGTTCTCTTGCTAGCTCCCTGATCCTAGTAATACTAGGGAAAGTAGGAATTAGTATATGCATTCTATTATTCTCCACAAGTAGCTTAAGACAGTACTGAGATGAGTCTTAAAGGAGAAGCATAGGGAAATAAATGAAATCATTTCATTTTTCAATAACATTCCATGCAACTAGTGGAATATCCAAGCAAGCATATAAATGTTGGAAGCTCACTTAGCTCAAATGGAAAAAAAACATTCTACGTGAATTTAAGCTCCCATTGTCCCTTGGCATGAGTGCAAAAGACCCAGTTCCAATGACAACTTTAGATACCTAAACTGGAGGATATGTAATGGTTATCCTTCATAATCTCATTTGATTATATCAAACTTTTTGCTTAATTGTTTTTTTCTCTTGTAGAAACCTAGCATTATCAAATATTAACCAATAGATCTAGTTTCTAGTTTGGTAGAGTGAGGTATGTATTATTTTTCTATTGGTTATCAGTGATGTAATCTAATTTTCAAAGGTAATTTGATTTAACTCATGTTTTATTTTGAAAGTTGTATCCCTCAGATAAATCTTTCTAATGAGGTATTGTGTGCATAAAACAGAGATGGTATGCTAAAGTTATGACCCTGAGAATTTGATGTACCAATTTACCGAAACGGGGCCCATAGTTTTGGCGCTTCATCTCCTAGGGTTAGGTTTTTGGATTTTTAGGGTTTTCCATTATTTCTCAATAATAAATAGGCCTTCAAGACTCATTATAACACAATTCAAAAGCATGTAGCTGCCACATCTCTTCTCAGAGATAAGCTACCATCTTCTGAGCTAGTTTATTTCCTTTGTGTATGTAAGCATATTTCAGTTCTTTATTATTAATGAAGTGGAGTTTTATTCTAGCTGCATATCCATGTTTATGTTTATATATGATCCAGGAGCATCTCATCGGATCGTTGCATAGGTGTTCCAGTGTCGTCGTCAATGTTCAGAGTCATCATCAATTTAGTTCAGTGTCGTCAGCTTCGACAATATTGGTTATGGATCAAGTTGTTTAGGTAATATGGTTTTCATGACATTCAGTTGATATGGGTTTGTACCTGGCTGTCGGCTAGTGTTTATTGATAGTTCCACCAGGATTTGGTCAACAACATGTGTTTTGTCATTCACCTTCGCAAGATTTGGTGTCGACATGGGTTGTGTCATCCATCGCAAAGGTTCGATGTGTCATCGGGGCTGTCATCACAAAGATAGCTGGTGTTGATATGAATTTGGTTTCTTCACATTGTGATAATATGTTGTACATGGGTTTTTAAAAACAAAATGTAAACCCTAATCCTAATCTACCAAATGCACTATCAAATCTATCACCTAAGTTGCAACCCTAACCATAAACAATACATTGCAATATGTATTAAAAAGAACCTATGCTAAAACCCTAAAGACCTAAGTCCTAACCATCGCATTGTTAAAACAACATCAAAAGTAACCCTAAGCCTAAGTTCTAAACTTCATTAACTCTCGGTCTAAATACATTGGTAAACATTACAAATAAAAAAATACACAGCGAGTTGACCACGTGGGCAGTCTAACTACATCAGAAACATGTGACCAGGAATTGTTAGACTGTCAGAGTTTAGCCATTAGTCAGGCCTTGAATGCAACAGAATTGGAAACCACATTAGAGATGTTGGCATGTGAACAATGTTGATAGACTGTTGGGTTGGTGTTAGGGTTAGAGAGCTAGCAGTCAGGAGGTTAGTCGTGGCGGAACCATCAACAAAATGAAAATAGGTCATGTGAACAATAAACGGTCGAGGGGTTGGTCTCTGAAACTGCCAGGGATAAACCACCAAGTGGTATTCAAGCAGTCGACTACCCGGTTGTCACATGGAAGCTATTAGCCCTCTTCCCGGTTAACCGAACTGCCAGTGGTTGTGGATTTATTATCGATTTTACTTATGGGTTTATATGGTTTTTGTTTGTTCAAACTAATTCAATGACCATGCATGTACCCTAGGTGGCGAATTCCAACAAGACCGAAGCTAAACCTAATCACATTGCAACCACATTCATCATGTATTCAGCCAAGGAGGTTTCAATGTATCTGGAGGCCTTCAAAAGGTAGTTTTGCTTCATTGATGAAGGGGATAGTGGTTTTGATTTTTGGTTGCAGATTCTGGAGATCATAGGCAGTTTTGTTTTCAATGTAATAGGAGCATCTAGAGTCGGAATTGGGAACTATGATAGGAGTTGGAAAGCTAGTTCAGAGAACTATTTGATGATAGTGATCAGAAGCACATGCGTGCACATTTAGATTGATAAAATCTCTGTGTAATCAACCTCATCTGTTTCAATCCTAATAAAGCGATCGCCCATCTTGAAAGCAAAGCTAGAGACGTAGTCCATTAGGGATGAACTCTGTAATCGATTTTTCTGTCTGGTATCACTATGTTTTTATTATTTTCACTTCTATTATGCATCTTCCTTGTGTTTAATAAGCTATCCTAAAGTCTTCTTCTCAAGGAGTTTTCCTCGATTTCCACACTTTCAGCTAACATTCAATTCATTAATGGTTAATCAATTCTACATGAGTTTTAATAAATGATCATTTTAGATCATATAATTTGGTATGAGAGCAGGTTTCATTTGTAGAATTTTCCATTTAATGTTAACTATTTTCCATTTGGAAGATATTGATGAAAGAGATGTTCTTGTTGCTCATGCAATTTCACTTGTTTTTAAGGGGTTATCACTTGTTTGTAGCATGTGGATATAAGGGTGTCTCTATTATTGTATTGTTTCTTTATTCATTGTGGCCGTATCCTATGCTAGCACATGTGTGGGCATTGTGGGGCTAGGAGATATAGCCAACAAAGTCGGTCACATGTTGTGGTGCAGGCTCAAGAGGTTGTTGTATCTTATCATGTTGTGACTCTCCTAGAACTCAAGAGGATATTTGGAGGCTATATAAGAATATTACTAAAGATAGATAAGCCTCTTCAAATTTAGAATTGATAGAGGAGGTCTCTTGCTAGCTTCCTAGTCCTACTAATACTAGGGAAAGTAGGAATTAGTATATGCATTCTATTATTCTCCACAAGTAACTTAAGATAGTACTGAGATGAGTCTTAACAGAGAAGCATAAGGAAATAAATGAAATCATTTCATTTTTCAATAACATTCCATGAAACTAGTGGAATATCCAAGAAAGTATATACATTTTGGAAGCTCGCTTAGCTCAAATTGAAAAAAACATTCTATGTGAATTTAAGCTCCCATTGTCCCTCAGCATGAGTGCAAAAGACCCAGTTCCAATGACAAATTTAGACACCTGAACTGGAGGATATGTAATGGTTATCCTTCATAATCTCATTTGGTTATATCTAATTTTTTGCTTAATTGTTTTTTTCTCTTGTAGAAACCTAGTATTATCAAATATTAACCAATAGATCTAGTTTCTAGCTCGATAGAGTGAGGTCTGAATTATTTTTCTATTGGTTATTAGTGATGTAATCTAATTTTCAAAGGTAATTTGATTTAACTCATGTTTTCTTTCGAAAGATGTATCCCTCGGATAGATCTTTCTAATGAGGTATTGTGTGCATAAAATGGAGATGGTATGCTAAAGTTACGACCCCAAGAATTTGATGTACCAATTTACCGAAACGAGGCCCATAGTTTTGGCGCTTCATCTCCTAGGGTTAGATTTTTGGATTTTTACGGTTTTCCATTATTTCTCAATAATAAATAGGCCTTCAAGCCTCATTTTAACACAATTCAAAGGCATGTAGCCATCACATCTCTTCTCAGAGATAAGCTACCATCTTCTGAGCTAGTTTATTTCCTTTCTGTATGTAAGAATATTTCAGTTCTTTATTATTAATGAAACAAAGTTTTATTCTAGCTGCATATCCATGTTTATGTTTATATATGATCCAGGAGGATCTCGTCTGATCATTTCATAGGTGTTCAAGCGTCATCATCAATGTTCAGAGTCATCATCAATTTAGTTCGGTGTCATCAACTTCAACAGTATTGGTTATGGATCAAGTTTTTCAGGTAATATGGTTTTCATGACATTCTGTTGATATGGGTTTGTACCTAGCTATCAACTAGTGTTCATTGATAGTTCCACTAGGATTTGGTCAACAACATGTGTTTTTTCATTCGCCTTCGTAGGATTTGGTGTCGACATGGGTTGTGTCATCCATCGCGGAGGTTCGATGTGTCATTGGGGTTGTCATCACAAAGATAGCTAGTGTCGATATGTATTTGATTTCTTCACATTGTGATAATATGTTGTACATGGGTTTTTAAAAACAAAATGTAAACCCTAATCCTAATCTACCAAATGCATTATCAAATATATCACCTAAGTTGCAACCCTAACCATAAACAATACATTGCAATATGTATTAAAAAAATCCTATGGTAAATCCCTAAAGACCTAATTCCTAACCATCGCATTGTTAAAACAACATCAAACGTGACCCTAAGCCTAAGTTCTAAACTTCATTAACTATTGGTCTAAATACATTAGTAAACATTACAAATAAAAAATACACAACGAATTGACCATGCGGGCAGTCTAACTATGTCAGAAACATGTGATCGGGCATTGTTAGACTGTTAGAGTTTAGCCATCAATCAA